>JAGFNQ010006091.1:257380-354020 GCA_024364735.1 Boesenbergia rotunda
CTGAAAAGTTCCACTAGCTCATTGTATTCCTTAGCCTTCTCCTCCTCCACTTGTTTTTTGGCTAGTGTTTTCCGCTGTGGAAAGGGTAAGGGAACCCTAAATTCATCTTCTTTGGCCGGAAGTGGAGGGGCTGATTTCTGGTTTGCTGTCCCATGCGAAGTGGCTGCTGTGAATGTAGTCTCGGCACTAATTTCTCCTCCGTTTTCCACCAAAATTGAAGGATTACTCGAGGAGGGAGTTGGGCACGGACTAGGGGTGGAACCGACTGAATTTGAAGTCGTTTCATGGCTATTTTGGGCTGGAATTGAAGGTGCTGTCCGGTTTTCTGAAATTTCAGCTCTTGGACCATTGTGAGATGATGTAACCTTCCCACTCCTCAAAGTAATAGCACTCACGTTTCCTTTAGGATTAGGAACAGTTTGGGAAGGTAGTTGACTTGATCCTTGAGCTTGACTTTGATTAATCCCACTAGCCAATTGTCCCATTTGCCTCTTAAGGTTTTGTTGTTGTTGTTGAAGTTGTTGTAGCATCTCCATCATTTGTTGCTACGCATTTCCTCCACTTGAGCTTCCATAGCCTCCTTGGTTAGCATAGTTCCTTGACTGCCCTTGAAATGATGAAGTAGTAGGTTGAAATTGTTGAACTTGCTGAGATCCTTGAAAATATGGCTGTTGGGGCTGATAGGAGGGTGGTATTTGCTGTTGATAGGGCTGATTAGAGGGTTGACATGCTTGGAAACCTTGCTGAGAGTTATATCCTTGAAAATTCTGATTTTGAATTGGAAAATTTTGTGATGAGGACTGATTTTGCATAGGCTGGAAACTTGGATTGTAGGGCTGTGAGGGCTGGAAATTTTGCTGGTTTTGAGGTTGGAAAGTTTGAAATGATTGAAAACCTTGCTGCCCTTGCTGATATGGCTGGAATTGAGGTTGGAATTGCTGAAATTGGGGCTGAAACTGCTGCTGAGTTTGCTGAAACGTTGGCTGAAATGTAGGTTGAAAATTCTGATTCGAAGGCTGAAAAACTTGCTGATTTTGCTGTGTTTGTTGGGGATGCTGTGATGTTTGCTGGAATTGTGGTTGCTGAGGGTTCTGTTGGTAGAAAAAGTTCCCGTACCTCAGATTTGGATTATCCCTCCAACCGGGGTTATAAGTAGAGGAGTAAGGGTTGTTTCTTGCTTGAAATTGTCCCCTAACCAATGCTGCGACCGTCTCATCTTGTTGGAGGGTGGGACATGAATCTGAGTTGTGCTCTTGACTAGAGCAAATACTGCATACCCCTATCACTTGATTAGCTTGTGGAGTTGCTGAAAGATTTGAACTTTGAATTGCATTATTAATAGACAATTGCTTCATCACTGATGTGAGCTCCACCATTGCATTTTTCATTTCTTTCTGTTCATTCGAAACCATCTGGACTTCATTAACTCCTCTCGTGGTCAATGCTCTGCTCCCAAACTGTTGTGAATTCTCAGCCATGTTTGAAATGAGTTCCCTAGCTTGATTTGTCGTTTTGTTCACTAGGGCTCCTCCAGCTGCAGCATCTATCATAATCCTGTCCATATGCAATAATCCCTCATAAAAATACTGAATCAAAAGCTGCTCGCTGATCTGGTGCTATGGGCAACTTGGACATAATTTGTTGAATCTCTCCCAATAGTCATAAATCGTCTCACCCACCACTTGCTGAATGCCACAAATGCTTTTTCTAATTATTGCTGTTCTGGAGGCTGGGAAATATTTTTCCAAAAATGCTTTCTTCATACAAATCCAACTAGACACGTGCCCAGTAGGTAAATAGTAAAACCAATCTTTTGCTGCTCCTGTTAGTGTGAAGGGGAAAGCTCTCAGCTTAATGTCTTCTTCTGAAATGCCCTGAGGCTTCATAGTGGAGCAGATTACATGAAACTCATGCAGGTGTCTATTTGGATCTTCTCCAGATAATCCTTGAAACTTGGGCAGCAAATGGATGAGTCCAGATCTAAGCTCAAAATCTCCAGCCAGCTCTAGATAAGCAATGCTGGAATACTGAAATGAAGCATCTGGTACTGCGAGTTCCTTCATAGTCTTCTGGTGGTCTGCCATGATACTGCCTGAATGAGTGGGAATAGACTGAAGAGGAGGAATATCACTAGTCTCTGAAAGTATGCCTTGGTTCCTCCTTGCTCTAAAAGTCCTCTTAATTTCAGGGTCAAATTCTTTAAGATCACCACCTGTAGACCTGGTCATAAAATCAAAACAAATCGCAGTAAAAGTAGATAAAGAAAGATGAAACAAATAAAATCAAATCGCCAGATATAGCAGTAAGCACAAAAATAAATCAAGAAAGATGTGAAATAAGTGTACAAGCAAAAATCAAACAAATCAACTAGTTTTCTCCCCGGCAACGGCGCCAAAAATTTTGATGACCCGCTAACTAGGTGTCACGAATGTGGGTCTCAAAATTTAGATATGTGTAAGCTGGAAACCCTTTTTGCAATCAAAGAATAAAAGCGTAGTAAAGGGGCCACAGGTCGTGTTTTTCCTAGGGCTAGTTGAGGTTGTTCGATTTGTGCTTGAGTTTATGTGTCGTTGATATTTTTGGGTTTCAAATGAAATCTGGGTTTTGGGTTGCAATCTGAAATGAAATCGCAATAAAAATGAAGGAAACTAAACTAAACAAGCGATAGCAATTGATAACTTGATCAATGGAAAACCGAACCAACCAAGGGAACTTAACTAAATTTCGGAAACAAATCTGATTTTAATTGCAAATCAAATGCTAAGCAAAAGAATTAAAACAAGGCTGAAATTTTCGGTTGATACTAATGCCGAAACTTATCTTGACACAAAGTGAAGAAAACAAAACAAACTTGATACAAGAGGAAGAAACTTATGTGCCAAAAGTGGATGCTAAATGCAGAACTGATAACTGACAATTCCGACTTGATACTAATCAATTCAACTTGAAAAAAACAAGCTAATGATGAAGTACTAATCAGGAATGAAATGAAACAGAAATGCAGAACAGGGCAGATTTTCAGTAACTTGGCAAGCAACAAGGAAAACTGGTGTGCTAAAGATGATGCTAATGCAACACTATAAACTGATGTAAAGCAGATGGAATTGAAACAAACAAATCAATTGCAAAATTCAGAAGCAATTAATGCAGAAACAAATGAATGCTAAGCAAGAATTCTGAGCCCAATCTTATATGCAGAGAGATTTGAATGCAGAAATGAAATGAAATGCTTTATAAACTAAATGCAGAAATGCAGCAACTAATTAAGTGAAGAACTAACAGATGCAAGCTGAAATTGAATCACTAATCTGAATTCAGAAAAGCTTAAGAAGAGCTAATGGTTACTTGGCACAAAATTCAGAAAGGACAACCTGAACATGCTAAACTACAACTGATACGCAAGCTGGAGCTTAATGTAGGAATTGATAGAAAGTGCTATGCAATTGGAACAAGCTACCATGGAACTTCAAAAGAAGAACTAAGACTCACGGGATACAAAATTCAGAACCCAAGCAAGGTCTGATACGCAAGAACAAAATCAGAAACTGATACACAAGCAGATTAATCAGAAATGCAGAAATGGAAGTTGGCACGCAACTACAAACTTGATACGCAAGAACAAAATAGGAAATAACTGGAATGGAATTCAATTGATCACTGAACAAGACACCTAGCTAATTTACTTGCAGAACATAAACCTAATTTGAGCAAAACAATTCAGAAACGTAAATTACAGCAGCTGAACAGAATTTCAGAAACAGAAGTTGCGGCAGAAATTAAAACTACAACTAAAACTGAAATTTAACTAAAAAGACTAATCCTCAATCCTTTCCCCAGCTCAAAACCTCCTTGTTCGTCACGCAAGGGCAAGCAAAGAACCCCTTCAGCTCTGCAAATCACTGGGAACAGCTTCAATCGATCAGTTTCAGCTCACTCTGCACTCAGCTGGGGAAACTCAATCCAATCTCCTCGATTTCAATGGCTGGGATTGCGATGATGATTTGAGGATCATCTGAGCTCACCTGAGGACCCCTACAGACGGCTCAGATGATCGGAAATGGCTCGCGGAAGAGATGCAAGTGATTGGATTGCTGAACTGCTGAAACCCTCAAACAGCCCTGTTCTGGCGCAAATTGAGCTGAAATCTCCAACAAAACTATCCTCCCAATGATCCAGATCTTGTTCTAAGGTCGAAGTTGAGGTGGTCGCGCCTCGGATTGAAGAAACTACTGAAGAAAATGCGAAGAAAAATGAAGAAGATGACTGTTGCGGTGAAGACGCGACGAGGAAGAAAGCTGGAGAAAATTTGATTAAGTACTTGACAACGGACGACTCAAATTGATTTGAGAAAATCCAATGGCTGATCTTCATCCGATCTAATCGAAACTTTGATGATGTTGATCAAGGGTCAGGATCTGCCTCGGGGTAGCTCGGATCCTCCAGATTTGCAACGGATGGCCCAGATCAACCTAATCTTTGAATGGACAGTCTAGAGCTCTCTGAGCTTGGTCCAACGGTTGGATGATCTCTGATTGGGAAGAAAGTCTCAGATCTTGATCTCAGTGCTTGATCAGCCCTAACCCTAGCTCGGATTGCCTCAGATGGTCCCAGATTGCTCAGATCTAGCCGCTTTTGAATCGGACGACCCAGATTAATCTAAAACTTGATCATTCGATCCGGTTCCACTTCCGACTCAAGTTTGACCCAGTATGCCCTAGGTCCATGATCTTTTCATGCCTGTAAAAAATAGATTAACAATTTAGTGCCAAATCATTTCAAATATGTAAAGATTTGCAATTAAGTCCAAAATAAAAGTAAGTTCTAAAACCTAGGGTAATTTCACAATTAAGCAAGAAAGACATGGGTCAAACATGGATTTTGGCAACTAAAATGATCAATAAAATGGTACTTATCATATACCACTTGTGGGATCGGATTGAATCGATAGAGGGGGGGGGGTGAATATCGATCGTTAAATTTTCGGAAATAAAGAGAGTAATTGCGCAGCGGAAAAAGTAAAAACAATCACTAACACTTTTTGTTTTTACTTGGTTCAGAGTCGCAGTCGGCTCCTACTCCAAGGCCCACGGTCCTTGACCGTTTACGATGGACAATTCTATATTCTCGTAAAAGTGATTACAAATTGAGTAAAAATTTAGAATTTAAAAAGAATTACAACACTTAAAAAATTGAACTTTTACCGACGATCGGAGAAGTTGGAAGTTTAGAGCAGCGGGTCATCATTGGCGCTTAAGTCGCGAGTACGGAGCTTGTCGGAGCATAGCGCTTGAATGAAAGTATTGAAAGCAATTGATGTCGAAGCCTTGGGGGCGAACCCCCTTCTATAGAGTTAACAGGGGTGCCTGTGTTGAGGGGGGCGCTTGACACATGGCCTGTCCTGCGAGAACTCCAATCCACAGACTTGGCCAGTGCTTATCCTCTCAACCAGGGCGCCTGAGTTAACTGGGGTGCCTGTGTTAACACAGGCGCCTCAATGACTTGGTCCTGAGGCTTGTGTGGCAGTTTGCTTCGAATGGCTGGAATCCCTCTTTGGCTAGGGCGCCTGTGTCAACACAGGAGCCTAGCCCAGTGAAGCACCTCACTCCATTGAGGCGCCTGAATGCAGAAACCTTCATTCCTTTGTTCCTACAATCAGGGTTAGTTCCAAAACACAAGAAGCATATAAATGATCAGATTAAACCATGTTTTACAGCCTGAGCTATCTTGGTTTTGACTTTGGGCTTCCCAAATGGAACCCTAGGTCGAACCGACTCCTAATGTTCCCTCCTACGGGGAACGCGCCCTCACCTACTCCTCTCGAGAGAATTTACCAGTTTGCCAACCGGCTCCTCCGGTTGGACTTTTGCCCAGCTTCACTCACCAAGTCTTAGTGCCTAGCTTTACTCACCAGGTCTTTGGTGCCCAGTTCCCGACCAGGTCTTAGTGCCCAGCTTCACTCACCAGGTCTTAGTACCCAGCTTCACTCACCAGGTCTTAGTGCCCAGCTTCACTCACTAGGTCTTAGTTGCCTAGCCCGCGGCCAGGACTTAGTGCCTAGTGTACCTAGGACTTTACCTGCACACTTGATTAGTATTGTTAGATCATAACACAACCTTAACTTCTAAACCCTTTGCCATTATCAAAACATGGGTTTGACTTTGGTGCTTCCGGCACCAACAACTAGGACCCAGCTTCACTTACCAGGATTTAGTTCACCTAGCTTTACTCACTAGGATTTCTTCCACCTAACTTCCCTTGCTAGGACCCAGCTTCACTCACCAGGATTTAGTTCACCTAGCTTCCCTTGCTAGGACCCAACTTCACTCACCATGGTTTCTTTCACCGAAATTACTCCTTTGCTAGTCATCATGATCCTGACTAGACTTCTTCCAATCTTCAGGTAAATATGATCTCACACCTCAAGTCCGGTGTGGTTTAATCCCTTGGTCAAACTGACCAACCCTGGGTTCTGCTCATTCTGCCAAACATCAGATCCTATTTGGCTGACCCTTTATCAAACTGATCAACCCTGGGTTTACCCTACCAAACATAAGGTCCAGTTTGGTTTAACCCTTGATCACTTTAACCACCCTTAATATATGATCTAACATATATTGTTACTAACTGTACTATATTGTCAAACATCGAAACCCTAGAGAATGACTGTTCATTACTGATGCATTTTGCACCAACAAATTTGGGTTTTTGAACTTTAATTAAGTTGAATTGAAGGTATATTAAAGGTAAAATTAATTGAGTTGGATGGGTTGGATTAAATCATTAGGTCTTAAACATCTCACCCATTTCTAAGTGACAAAACAAGTTATCCTTATCTGTTTTGTGAGATGCATTAATTTTATCATTGATTTTATGTTAACACTATAATTTGATTGAAACTTATGTTAGATCCAGGTTTAATAATTAATAAATTGAAAATAAATTTCGATAATTGGCTTCCAGGTCTTGGCGAGGCACAGAGGTCTTCTTTGGCCGTAACCTTATTGGATCATCAACACTTTCCTAGACAAAGCCTTTTAAAGAAATTTTATTCTCAAATTACTTTTTGAGAAACCATGGTCTAACTAGTTGAAGATTTGACGAGGTAGCTTCGGTTAGTTCCACCTGACTAATAGGACCAAATAGGGTACGCTTTACCCTACTTGACTTTTTAGACAAGCTTCCCTAACGTATTATCATCTCGCCCCACTCTAATACTAGGTTGTGCAAGTGTCAATCAAGTTAGATCCTTATCTAACTATTTTTAAGTCTAAGCATAATATTCTTACAAAAACAATATAAACATGCATCAAATAGCAAGAAAAAGAATAATTTATCTAAGTATAAAAATGGTTTTTATATTGGCTTCCCCTGGACTAAAGCCTCGGTATGGGCTATGTAAGATGTGAATCTTGTCCTTGGGAATCCAATATTGATTTGGTCCAACTTGATTTGTCAAGATTAACTTTGGGGCCCATGCTTGGACTCGAGTTCTACTTTGGTTCAGAACAGAGTAATACGATCTGTACTATGAGTTGGTTCGATAACCAAGTCTGGATCGGTTTAGAATTGATTTTTGTTTTCCAAGAATCATGTCAAGACTCATAGAACCCATGGTAAATCGTTCTAGTGCAACTCTAAGTTCCTTTATCTGAGATTTCAAGGAGGAATTCTCTTCCTCAATTTTTTGGACTTGAGTGGAGGTTCCTTCCTGAACTGGTTCAGTTAAAGAGCTTGAGTTAACTTCCTCTTTCAGGATTTTAACTTCCCGTTGGAGGGATTTGACCCGAACGTTAGCTTTGGCCAACTTACGAGACAGATATGACATTAAGTTATAAACCTGAGATTCGGGATAGCCTCTTACCGTTATTTGTTCGTCTTCCAAAATTGAAAGCTTTTCGATTTCGACGCTTTCTTCTGGTTCTGATTCTGATTTGGTGTCAAGATTGTCCGATGCTGTTAGCGTGATGAGGTTGGCGTGTGGAACTTCTTCTTCATCTTCTGAGGACGACTCGTCCCACGTAGCTTTGAGGGTCTTCTTCCTCCGATTTTTCTTTTTCTCCTTCAAGTTGGGACACTCTGATTTGTAGTGACCCTTCTTGTTGCACCCATAACAGGTTACTTCACTTTTCGCCCTTTGATTAGTAGTAGGTTCGGTTGGATCGTCCTTTTGCTGGATCACCTTATTCTTCTTTCTTTGGCCCTTGATCATTTTGTAATAACTCTGGGCCATCCGGACTAGCTCCGGATGATCGATTCCGTCGTCATCAGATTCTGAGTCGGAATCTGACTCGAGCATCGGTTGCGACTTCTTCTTCTTTTGCTTCCCAAGGATTTTTCATGCAAAAAGAGCTAAACCCTTCTCGACCTGTGAAGCATTAGTTTGTTGATGGAGTTCTAATTCAGAAAAAAGTTCATCGAGTTTAATATTGGACAGGTTCCTTGAAACCTTGTAAGCATATACCATAGATGCCCACAATGAGTTTTTGGGGAACGAGTTTAGAGTATACCTGATGAGGTCACAGTTTTCTACCTTGTGACCTATCATGTGTAGACCGTTCATCAACTCTTGGATCCTTGCGTGGAGCTTTGCAACTGTCTCGCGGTCTTTCATTTTGATTGTGTACAGCTTGTTAAGGAGTAGATCACACTTGCTGATCCTTGTGTCTAACGTCCCTTCGTGCAACTCGATCAATTTGTTCCATAGTTCTTTAGCGCTGCTAAACGGGCCGACGCAGTTGAGTTCCTCCTTCGTCAAGCCACACTGGAGGGTCTATGTAGCTTTGGCATCCACTTCAATCTTCTTTTTGAGTGAAGCGTCCCACTCAGAGTACCCTTGAACTTCACCTTGCGAGTTCTTCGGGATCTCCAGTCCAGACTGGATTATGATCCACATTTCCACCTGAGTTTTCAAGTGGACCTCCATTCTGCTCTTCCAGTAGGAGAAATCCTCTCCGGAGAACTGAGGAGGACGTGCGGTGTTGTAGCCTTCTTGCATGGCCATTTAATAAACCTGAAATTTAAAAAAAATAACAGACTTGTTCCAAGACTTTGTCTTGGATTAGTAGTGCGGTATAAAAAGAATATAAGAAAAAAAATTGAGTGATGTTACACCAACCTCGAAGAACGTAAAAATTTTATGAAAACAAATCGAATGAAAAAAAATAATTCCAAAAAACCTTGTCAGTTGGTGGTTTCACCAAGGTTGAGCAACCCGCTTTGATACCACTTGTGGGATCATTGTAATCGATAAAGGGGGGTGAATAGCGATTACTAGAAAGTTTTTGGAAAAGAGAATACGTAACGGAAAAATAAAAGAAACAATATTAACACAGTTTCTTTTTACTTGGTTCAGAGTCTTTTACGGCTCCTACTCCAAGGTCAACAGGCCTTGACCGTTTTCGTTGGGCAATTCTGTAACTTGAATAAGATTTACAAATGTAGTACTTGAGTACAGAAATAAACAGCAAAATTAAAAATATACCGACGACACTAAAGTGTTTGCAAAGCATCTCGGGCAACGTGTCATCATTCTTGATCATTGTTGGTGCGGGAAACTCGAGCACGGAAGAAATACGGAGAGCGTTGGAGTGCTTGAGTCACAAGAAAGCTATTCTGAATTGTCGTGAAATGTGTTCTGGAAGCAAAGGGGTGAAACCCCTTATATAGGCAGTTCTCGGGCGCCTCTGGGCTCTTGGGCGTCTGCCACATCTCACGAATCGAGCGCATCATTATCCGCAGACTCGGCCAAAACTCTATCTCTCGGTCTTGGGCGCCTGGGACCTCTGAGGCACCTGATGGCTCACGGGCGCCTAAGATGCTGATGTGGCAACCTGCCAGCTTAGCTTCTCACCAGCTGGAAATGCCTCAGCTCAGGCACCTGTTACCTGTCAGGCGCCTGGTCTCTCGGGCGCCTGAACCCTTATAGGAACCTGGAATGCAGCAGTTACTCCCTTTCACTCCTGCAATCAGGGTTAGTCCAAGAACAATATAACATTAATAATAAATACATGAATAACAGCTGGAGCTGTCTTGGTTCTAACCTTGGATTTCAAAATAAAACCCTAGGTCGAACCGATACTTACTGTTCCCTCTTCCGGGGAACGCATCCTCACCTACTCCTCTCAGGAGAAGTTACCTTTTGCCAACCAACTCCTCTGGTTAGACTTTTGCTTGGCCTCCGAGACTGTCGGATCTCAAGACGTCCGTACCTCGACCTGCCTCTACTTCTGTCCGCAATCCTCGCTCGGCTAAGACTCCTGCCCGATCTTCCGGATCAGGACTTCGGTGCCCAACCCTTAGCTAGATCTTCTTGCCTAGTCCTCGACTAGGACTTCTTGCTCAACCCTACAGGTCAAGACTTCGTGCCTAGGTGAACTAGGACTTTCCTGCACACTTGGTAAATCTATTAGATCACAATATAAACTTAACTTTGAACCCTTTGCTATTATCAAAACCAGGTTTGATCTGGTGCTTCCGGCACCAACAGTTTCTGCAAGTACACTAAATGTTGTCAAGTAATAAAAGATATAGTATCTACAGGGATTGATGTTGGCAACTACTAGGGAGTTCACAAGGGTGAGCTAGCTAAATGAGCTGGAAAGGGAGTGAAGATTGCACAGAAATTTGCTTGTGAGAGAGAGAGAGAGAAGAGAGAGAGAGAGTAGAGAAGAGAAGAGAAGAGAAGAGAGGAAGTCTAGGCTCTTAAAAAGAAAAGGCTATGAGAGTAGAATGTCCTAGGGTATAGGTTTCCATGTAATGGTCTTTGATGTTCTATGGGTTGATAATGCCTTAGTCTCTATGGTTTAGGATCATAGGTAGTCTAACGAAGTTATCGATGTGGGTTATAACTTCACACCGGAGTGCCTCTCCTATTGGCTATCTAGTGTTATTAGATAGGCAAGGTAACTTAGTCTCTATGGTTTGGGATCATAGATAGTCTAACGAAGTTACTAGTGTGGGATACAACTTTACATTGAAGTGCCTCCCCTATTGCTATCTAGTGTTATTAGATAGACAAGGTAACTTAGGATGTCTGGTTAAAGGATTTTCCTTGTCACTAGGGTTCCCCAATTATACGATCCTAAATTACACCTGTCATCTCCTAACACAGGATTAGGGGAGACCCATTGAGTTGGGTTAGATCTATTCTTGTGTGGACAGAATGTCCAAGTTAACAGAGTGCTCAAGGTTGTCTAGTTGAAAGGATACCCTTATCACGGAGGGCTCCCCAAGCATACAACCTTGAGCATCTCACCCTTAATAGGCATTGATCCCCATAATTCATTCAATCAACACAACAAATAGTACATACTTATATCAAATAAGAGTAAAACATTCATTGAAGCATTAAATCAAACAATATATATTCCAAACCATGTCATCAATCCAAGGGAATTATACAAACCATGGAGTTTACATCAAATACACATCACATCTCTTTGCTAGCCCTAAAACAAGTGGAGATCTACTCACAAGATATGGAGAGAAGCACAAAGACCCAAAAATGAAAAAAATTCACAAGTAAATCAAGAGAGAGAGATGAAGAAGCTTATCCATTCTTGATGTTGAGTCTTTGGATCCAATCCTAGCCTTCGCGAAGATGGGGCAACATTGGAGATGCCTTAGAGTCATCGGAGATTGCCAGAATGGTGGGGGAGAGCCTATAGATGGTTCCCCACAAAGGAGAAACTTCCTCCCCAAGTAAAGGGCAGTAACTCCCCTTTTATACTTAAATTTGCAGCCCTCAACACGGTCCCGTGGCATGGGCCGTGTGGTGTGGCACGGCTTGGCCATACCACACACGGCTAAAATGGCATGACCATGGCATAGCCGTGCTGGATGGCACGACATGGTCGTGCCACTCTCGAGTAAGAGAGCATGACATGAGCATGGTCATTCCTGGTTGGCACGGCTTGGCCTTGAAGTCGACACACTGCTAGAGAATGACCAAGTCTGAATAGTGAGGCACGGGGCCATGTAGTGGGGCACGACCCCATCTAATGATGTACACGAGCCATGTTAGGGGTATGGTTCGGCTGTGGAGGTTGTAGGGGCCATGCCTCCAGGGCCATGGCCAATCTTGTTTGTCTTTTTGCTCCCTTTTACTCTATTTTTTTTTGTCATTTTTACTCCAAAACGCTCCCTGAAAGTGAAACAGGACAAAAGCAGATCTCTGAACTAGAAATACAAAATATGTTGATAAAAGCTAAGAAAAGGGAATAACAATGTAAATGTGAATCAATAAAAGCAAGTGAATGAGCGTGAAAATAAGGATTAAAAGATATCAAATCTATGCTCATCATATTTCTATTTCTTGTTTAGACAAGACGTGTTTTCATTAACAATAAAGAACAAATGTTGTTCTATTTATTTAAATGATATATTCTATTATAGTGCATAATAAATAAATGAGCTCTATATTCTAGATCATGGACACTTAATTTATAGCATAAATACAAGCAGTTAAAATCCAATGATTTAAACCAAACATATCTCTAGCACTATAGCTTGAGCCATATAAATGAGAAACGCATGTCTAAACTCTATTACGATTGACTATTGGACTCATTAGATTTTAAATCATATGAGGTATGCGAGTCTTATCTATTGGGCAAAATAACTAAAATTCCTTTTAGTTGACAAAGCAAATGAGCTAATAAATTGTTAGAACTTATACACAGTGATATATGTGACCCTTTCAATACAATAGCTAGAGAAGGTTATTGTTGATGCAAGATGCATCAGTGATATCTTCCTCTAAGTGTTTCAATGTTTGACAATATGCTTAAGTCAGTGATACATTGAACAAGGGAAGGGTAGTCAAGAAAACTGGACCAAAGCGAACCAAAGTCCTAGTTAACCTAGGCACTAAGTCCTGGTTCGTGGAATTGGGCATTAAGTCCTGGCGAGGGCTGGGCACCTAAGACCTGACCGAGGGTTGGGCACTAAGTCCTGGTTTGTGGAATTGGGCACTAAGTCCTGGCCGAGGGTTGGACACCTAAGACCTGACTGAGGGTTGGGCACTATGTCTTGGTGAGTGAAGTTGGGCACTAAGTCCTGGTGAGTGAAGCTGGACACTAAGACCTGGTGAGTGAAGCTGGGCACTCAGACCAAGTGAGTGAAGCTGGGAAAAAGTCCTGGTGAGTGAAGTCAGACACGAAGTCTTGGTCCGAGGGATTGAGCAACTTAGCTGAGCGATGACTAAGGACAGAAGTAGAGACGGGTCGAGGTTCGGACGTCTCAAGATCCGAGAGTCTCGGAGGCTAAGTAAAAGTTCAACCGGATGGGCTGGGTGGCAACCGTCTCCTGAGAGGAGTAGGTGAAAGGTGCGTTCCCGGGGATGGGAACTTAGGCGTCGGTTCGACCTAGGGTTTCGTGAAAATCCGAAGTCAGAACCAAACCCTTAAGGCTAAGAATATATATGTGTTTGCTTGTATTTATGTATCTTGCGGGTACCGAAAATGGAAGACAAAGTAGGCAAACAAACACACAACAAGATTGGAAACAAGGCTGCTAGGCGCCCCCATCAACCAGGGCGCCTCAATGAAACAAGGCACCTCATTTATTCAGGCGCCCTGTATGTCAGGGTGCCCTGGTTGAAAGCCTCATCGGCTGCTGCGAGTTCGGCGCGGAGATAAGCTTTGACCAAGCTCTATGAGGTGCCTCATTCATCACAGGCACCCTATACCAAGCATATAAAAGGTGCTTCGACCCCTCAGCTCTGCACAACACTTCTGAAATCATTCTGAGCATTCTGAGCTAAAGAAAAGCGCTAGAGACGAGGCCCTACGACCAAGGAGGCTCCAGGAGGAAGTGCGCGGCACTTCAGAGGTCCAGATCGGCCGGGCGTTCGACTTTTTTATTTTGGTTTGAATTTACAATTCAGCATTTACATTTATATATGTTTTTGATTGTAATTTGTGTACTGTAAGACGGGTTTCTC
Organism: Boesenbergia rotunda; assembly: GCA_024364735.1. Taxonomy (NCBI): domain Eukaryota; kingdom Viridiplantae; phylum Streptophyta; class Magnoliopsida; order Zingiberales; family Zingiberaceae; genus Boesenbergia; species Boesenbergia rotunda. The sequence continues at coordinate 271,323 of JAGFNQ010006091.1, forward strand.
CGCCTCCGGAAAGTCCGGAAAGGAGACCAATAGTGGACGGGCGTTCCCGTGCTTAGGCCTTGGATGTACTGACCCTGGGGGGTTGGGAACCAAGTAAAAATCCCGTGTGCACTTTGTTTCTTTGTTCGTTCTTTCTATTTTCCGCTGCACTAACTCTATATCTAGAACGATCGAAAGTTTACGAAGTTTCTGCAATGTTTTAACCGGTCGATATTCACCCCCCTCTTTCAACGGCACCGGTCCCCACAAGTGGTATCAGAGCCTGGTCGCTCTTCACCGGACTAACAGCCGACGGAGCAAAGACGTCAGGAGTTGAGGGGGAGCCCAGGGGTGAATCAGGTACATTTTATTTTAAATGTCAATTTTTAAATTTCATATCACATACTTTAAGTGCAAGGAGAGAGGACACTATAAAAATCAATGTCCTACTCGTAAGACTCAGTCTACATCACCGGCGACAAAGGAAGTACCAGCATCAGGAGTCCTAAGGAATAAGGATCATATCAAATGCTTCAAATGCGGAAAGTACAGACACTACAAGAATAAGTGTACGGCAAAGGTACGCAAAATTTACGTCCGAAAATTTTTTTAAATTCCTGCACTATCCTATGTAGATAACTTAGATAATCTTTCTGAAAAATTAAACTTTGTAAATAGTCAAATAAATATTTTGCATGATCAGTTACAAAATATAGATAATGTTAAAATATCAGAAATCAACTGTTTAATCCTTAATGTTAATTCAATAATTTCTAAAATTAATTCTGAAATTAATTCTAAAATTAATCTTAATGATAAGTCTGAAATTAAATCTGATAATTTTATTGATATTTCTAAAATTAATTCTAAAATTAATCTTAATGATAAGTCTGAAATTAAATCTGATAATTTTACTGATAGTTCTAAAATTAATTCTAAAAATGTTAATGATAATTCGGAAGTTAATTCTGAAAATTTTGAGATTAATCCTGAAAATGTAAAAACTATTTCTAAAGATAAGGATGATTTTTCTGAAAATACTTCAGAGGAAAAGAATGATATTTTTGAAGATTTTTCTAAGGATAAAGATAAAAAACATTGAGAATATTTCTAAGGATAACATTGAGAATATTTCTAAGGATAACATTGAAATTATTTCTGATATTCCTGAGGATAACATAGAAAATATTTCTGAAGAATTTTCTAAGGATAAAAATAATTTTGCTGAGGATATTGAAAATGAAATCATTTTAGATAATTTAATTAATTTCTTGGATAATCCTAAAACATTAACTACTAGCCCAAATTACTCCACCTATTATAAAGATGTAGAAGGATATAGTCTTGATGATGAGGTTGAGGAGGAAATTGAATTTTCTACAATCAAGGCTATAGTTAACAAATGTTACAAAAATTCAAACAAATTAGAATTGTTAGAAAAACTTGAAAAATTAGATAAAGAAGAAATAGTAGATGAGTCAGAAATTTTTGAAATCATGAAAATGATGAAATTAAACCCACAACTTTTAATTAACTCAGAAATTTTGAAACTTAAATCCAGTTATATCTTAAAAACTTTAATTAACTTTTACTTAATTTTAATCCTTAATTAATTTTAATCCTTAATTAAATCAAATTCAATTAATCCTTAATTAATTCAAATTAAATTAATCCTTAATTAATTCAAATTCAATTAATCCTTAATTAATTCAAATTCAATTAATCCTTAATTAATTCTAATTCAATTAACCCTTAATTAATTTAAATTCTTACCTTAATTTTTTCAACCTTATTTAAATCTTAACAATTTTTACCTTAATTATTTCAACCTTAAATAATCTTAATTAATTTAATTTTAATTAATCCTTAATTAATTTAACTTTAATTAATTCTTAATAAATTTAATTTTAATTAATCCTTAATTAATTTAATTTTAATTAATCCTTAATTAATTCAACTTTAATTCATTCTTAATTAATTTAACTTTAATTAATTCTTAATTAATTCAACTTCAACTTTAATTAATTCTTAATTAATTTAATGTCAATTAACTTAAATCCAATTAATTCTTAAATAACTTAAACTCAAATTAAATAAAATCTTATCCAAACTGGAACACTTAAGTTAATAAAATTAAATATATCAAAGTGGATTGGCATATTCGCGGGTTCACACGACATGTATCAAATCGAAAATTTGATACATTATTAGAAACTTAAGTAAAATGTTATCAATTGTTTGACTCATGAATAACTGCCATGCCATGCATCTGCTATTTTTTAAAATATAGGTCATATCATTCATATTTAAGTTTATGCATGATTTAGAATGGTTATAGGAAAAAGACTAATTAAAACTTGAATAACCTAGTATTAGGTGGAGGTGAGATAATAGTACGTTAGGGAAGCCCTTCTAATAAAGTCATGTAAGGTAAGGCGTACCCTACTTGGTCTGTTTAGTCTGGTGGAACTAGCTGAAGCTACCGATCCAAGACCTAAGCTAGTTAGACCAATATTTTTCAAGAAGTAGTTTGAAAATGAATTTTTGGTAAAAGGCTTTGTCGAGGAAAGGATTGTTGCTCCAATAAGGCTACGGCCAAAGAAGGTCTCTGTGCCTCGCCATGTCCTGAAAGGCAATTACCAAAAATCAAATTCAATTTACTATTTGATAAATTTGAATCTAACACAAGTTTTGATTAACTCTTAGATTTAACAATAAATTGAGAAAAATTATTTAAGCATCTCACAATACACCCATAAGGCAACCATGCTTGCTTGTACTGAGACATCTAAAATAGGTGAGATGTTAAGGACTAATAAATTGACAAATATTTTTTAAAATTATTTTCCAAAATTTTTAGAATATTTTTTTAAAAATCTACTTTCAAAATAGTGCTTTAACATAATAATATTTTTATGGATTTCATACTTGTCTGATTGTCTATATATGATAGATTTTCAAAATTATATCTTTTCGAGAAAGTGTTTGACCTACACAATTAGACACAAGCCTTTCGGTCAACACTAGAGTCCCTTAAGACACTTAGATAGAATCATACGGTGTCAGAAACAGGGGGAGTTATTTTTGGGTTCTTTTTAAACCTTATATTTTAAAATTTATCATCTCAAAATAAGGCTTTCAAAATTATTTCAAAAAACAGTATTATATCACTAACATTTCAAAATATTTGTCGAAATTGGTGTTTATTTCCCTTTTGATCTTGATAAACCCTAAAGACACAGAGGAAATCTTCTTCATGATCTACAAGGACTCCTAGGATGTGTCAAATTTAGGGGGAGTCTAAGTCAAAAGAAAACTGTCTGACAAGTATTTTTCTAATTTTTTTCTGACAATTATTTTTGAAATGATTAAATAATTCTTTTGATCTGAACCAAACCCTAAACACTCAGAGAAAGAGTACTTGTGGTCAACAAGCTTCCTAGGACTGGGTCAAGTTTAGGGGGAGGTCAAATTAAAAGAGTTATTGAACATTTCAAAATAATATGTTTTCCTGCACGATATTTTCAAAATCCTGTTCAAATCATAAATAATTTGTCTTTCAAAATACTATTGAACATTTCAAAATAATATGTTTTCATGCATGATATTTTCAAAATCCTATTGAAAACATAAGTAATTTGACTTTCAAAATACTATTAGTTTGTTTTTCAAAATTTTTTTTGTAATTTTTTTGAAATACTTTTTGAAATAATATTTACTTGAGTTTGGAGAATTTCCAGGACACTTAGGAAAATGTCCTTGTAGTTAACAAGGTTTCCTAAGATTGTGTCAGACTGGAAAAGAAATCAAGTCAAGTAAAATATTATGTTTTAAAAATAACATTTTTTTAAATGTACTTATATTTTTCAAAAAGTTCATAATATTTTTTAAAAAGTACTTATATATTTCAAAAATTACTTAATATTTTTCAAAGTAATTATATTTTTTTAATTCATAATATTTTTCAAAAATACTTATATTTTTCATAAATTCATAATATTTTTCAAAAGTACTTATATTTTTCAGAATGGGCATAATATTTTTCAAAAGTATTTGCATTTTTCAAAGTTCTTCAAAAGTACTGCATTTTTTGAAAAGTACCAAATATTTCTCAAAAATACTAGTATTTTCTCAAAAAGTGCAAAATTTCTTTCGAATACTAATATTTTTATAAAGTGCACAATATTTTCCAAAGTATAAATTTTATTTTGTGCAAATATTCCAAAGTGCATAACTTGTTTTAATTGCATAATCTTTTATGTGTGTTTTTTTTGAAAACTTATCTAAGTTCAAAATATTTTCCTACAAATGTAAAATATTTTTCCAAATTACTCAGTACTTTTCAATGTGTAATTTTTTTTGGTGCAATTGATTTTTTTTACTAACTCTTTGCTTTGCTTTCAAAGATTTATACTAAGTACTTTCTAAAGAAAAAAATGTTTTCATTGTTAGTGCAAGTGTTTTTGTTGATTTTTGATGTATGACAAAGGGGGAGAGTGCGCTTAAGTTAGATTTTTTTTCTCTTCCCAAAGGATCAAATGAAATCAAAATGTTTTTATTCAAAAAAGGGGGGGGGGGGGGAAGTGCGCTTAAGTTAGAAATTTTTTCCAAAAGGATAGAGAGCATTCCCAAAGGATCAAAATATTTTCAAAACATAGATCATTTTTTTTCCCAAGGGTTATAATTTAGCCCTTTCATCCAATCTAACTTAAGATATTGTCAAACATCAAAAAGGGGGAGATTGTTGGTGCAAGATGCATTAATGATGTCCTCCTCTAAATGTTTCAATGTTTAACAATATGCTTAAGTCAGTGATACATTGAACAAGGGAAGGGTAGTCAAGAAAACTGGACCAAAGTGAACCAAAGTCTTAGTTAACCTAGGCACTAAGTCCTGGTTCATGGAATTGAGCACTAAGTCCTGGCCAAGGGCTGGGCACCTAAGACTTGATCGAGGGTTTGACACTAAGTCTTAGTTTGTGGAATTGGGCACTAAGTCCTGACCGAGGGCTGGGCACCTAAGACCTGACCGAGGGTTGGGCACTAAGTCTTGGTGAGTGAAGCTGGGCACTAAGTCCTGGTGAGTGAAGCTGGGCACTAAGACCTGGTGAGTGAAGCTGGACACTAAGACCTGGTGAGTGAAGCTGGGCAAAAGTCCTAATGAGTGAAGTCAGGCACGAAGTCTTGGTCTGAGGGATTGAGCAACTTAGTTGAGCGATGACTAAGGACAGAAGTAGAGACGGGTCGAGGTTCGGACGTCTCGAGATCCGAGAGTCTCGGAGGCTAAGTAAAAGTCCAACCGGATAGGTCGGGTGGCAACCGTCTCCTGAGAGGAGTAGGTGAAAGGCGCGTTCCCGGGGATGGGAACTTAGGCGTCGGTTCGACCAAGGGTTTCGCGGAAATCCGAAATCAGAACCAAACCCTTAAGGCTAAGGATATATATGTGTTTGCTTGTATTTATGTATTGTCACGCCCCGAGACCTAGGAGCCGCTGATCCAATAGAAAATCGGACAGCACCTCCCCTGTCCGGCGGACAATTTACACATACATAACATAAGTATAACAATCCCACGCAGTTTATATGGGCCTCAGGCCCCAAATCCAAGCAGAATAACGATATATATGATAATATGCTAAAAAAAAACCAAAACCCGAACTTACCTGAGCTGCCAGGGGGCAGGAATGCAGCAAAACCACACACATAGTCCAACATAGGACTCAAAAGTACAATGTCATAATTCATATCCCATACCACAAGTCCACGATAAATCCAGTGCAATGTAATAAAACGTAATATGGTCCTAAAACAGAAAATAGTAGATAAAACCTGAATCGAAGGTAGTAGCAAGCATGGGACTGGCGACTCGGACCCTCCTGGCAGATATCAACCTGAAATCAAAAAGTAATGGCAACGGTGTGAGTCCATAAGCTTAGCGGATACCCAGCAGATATGCATAGTACGTTACAATAACAATAAGGGTCTATGCTAATACAGTCTCATATAACCAAACGGAAATGTATACTGAAGATACTAAATACAGGTACATACCCGAATCCATCTATCCTGCAGAGGTTGAAATAAATCCCTATGGAACAAGTATAACATATAATCCAAGATAACAGGTATCCAATATATGCATGTCAATCAAGTGCAGAAATCAAATGCAGCAAACAATGCACGATGCAAAATATGCACATGGTGCAATGACATGTGTCACCCCTGATCAAATCATCGTACACCTGTCATAGGCGACGTCTGAGAGGATAGAGCTATGACAACTGTACGCACCCTGCTATCACTGCTCCTGAGTGACCGGGTGGACAGGATGCTGGCGGAGACTACGCTCCTACCCCAAGCAATGGGGGAGTCTAGCTCTCATCTCCTCGTGGCTCAGTACGAGAAGGGATCCCTGGCTGCTACCACGCCCGGACCCACCCTCCAAATAGTGGCCGAACGGAGCAATACAGGGCAAATGCACATACTCTATGGTAACCACTACCCGTGAGTGGATGTGTGTGCATATCCTCATGTAACTGACGACGGGCTCAGACTACATAGGAGCCGATGATCGTCAGCATGCAATAATGCAAGGATGGTGTATGACCCAAGCACATATAACACCCACCAAGTTCTCAACTAACACCTCAGGGTGCTAGGTATAGGTCTGGATCCTATATCATGGGATACAAGTAACCTACTAGGTAAACTAACGAAATAACCAATGATCCATCAATGTCAAATGCGAAGGGAGAATATCACTACATCTATGCCCAAATATATATATGCATAACCACTACGGTGACTGTATGAAGCTAAAAGAGATATAACCTCAAAGATATGCAACAGATATCAATTACAGGAATACTAAGGCAGATATAGCAACTATTGAGACTGTATGAAGCTAAAAGAGAGATAACCTCAAAGATACACAACAGATATCAAACACACGAATACTAAGGCAGATATAGTCAACTATTGAGACTGTATGAATCTACACGGGAGATAACCTCAAGGTTAAGCAGCATGTGTCAAATACAGGTATACTAAGGTAGATATAGCATACAATCTTACTGTTATTTATAACAAACCAAGCATAGTAATATGACAATATCTAAAAGATAAGTCAAAGGGTACCCACCTTCAAAATGTAATGCGTATCCGAAGGAAGCTCCAATCCAAATAATCTGCAACCAACTAGCATCCTGTATCAAGGATCAAGTTAAACTATTTATATATTTATAATGTGGCTAAACTAGCTATTAAACATATTTAGGATCGAACCTAATTCCACCATCCACTTAATAAATTTCCATTTAAACCTAACCCCTATGATGGCCCACAGCTAAGTATCAAAAGGGTTCCATACTAAAACGAATTTCATCCCAACTACATCCAAGACACCAACCCAATATATATCAAGCGAACTCCTCACCCAAACACCCATGGTAACCCTCACGGTATGGAGTTTTAAATCAAGATGATCCACTTTATGCACCCACGGCAACTTCTAATCTACGCAAACTCACAGCAATATGCAAACTCCAGGAAACCTTCAAAACCCAATTCAAGAACCAACTAATCTAAACCAATCTCTAACAAACATTCCCTTAGTATTAGAGCTCACGGCAAACACCATCGTGCTGCCAATTGCCTCAACTCCCCCTCAAGGCCATAACCAATCAACTACATACATAAATCCTTTAAAGCTTAAACAAAACCCATCAACCCTTCTACCGTTCCATTCAAACAAGAGTCAAAACCAATTTGAGGGTATAAACCAGAATTTGATCACAACACAAGGAACACAAACACTTACCAGGTGAAGTAGCATGAATTCTGTGTACCAATCCCCTGATTAATTAAACTAGCAGCGCCGGCAAATCTACAACAAATCCAATTGTAAATCCTCCATCAAGCTTACCACCAAAACCGAATATGATAGATTCAATCTATCTTATCCCAATCTAGAAACCATCCGAGTTTAAACCTAGATGGTGATCCTTACCTGAGATTCGCAATCCCAACAGCTGCGATCAAGAAGCAAACAAAGATCCTCATAAGGCACAAGATCCTCAAGTTTTTCGGCGTCACAACCCCTCCTCCAACTGCAGCCTAGCGTCGCCCTTCGTCCGCAAGTGTCTGCGGCTAGGGAACGTGAAAGGGAAGAGGAAGGGAATCGGGTCGGCTGCGGTTTAGGGCTTCACGAGGGGAGGAAGAAGAAAGTAGCAGAGGAAGGGTGGCACGCCTGCGCTAGGGCACGAGGGAGGGGAGGAAGGGAAGGAATCGATCGGCGCTTGCAGGTTTCGGCTCGCGAGGGGAGGAAGAAGAAAAGGGAGTGGCTGCGGCTTTGGCTGCGCTGCGCTGTGCTAGGGCACGAGCGAGGGGAGGGAGTCGGCGCGAGGGAGAGAGATCGGGAGAAGCTAGGGCAGGCCGAGAGTTATTAAAGGGGGGTCCCTTTTTGCACAAAACCCCTACCTTTTACTCAATTTCCCACTCTACCCTTAGGGTAAGGATTTAACTATTTAACCCCCTATTTATTATAATTTAACCTCAAATAATTTCTATGGTTAAATTATTTACCCTCTCGTAATTTAGAGTTTACCCGAAAGCCACTGGGCTCCTCCCGTAGGGTCGGAAACCCTAGACTCAATTCAGAAAAATCCTGAAAAATTTTCTCGTTCGGATTTTCGAATCGCTGTATTTTACATGTATCTTGCAGGTACCGAAAATGTAAGACAAAGCAGGCAAACAAACACACAACAAGGCTGGAAACAAGGCTGCTAGGCACCCCCATCAACAAGGGTGCCTCAATGGAACAAGGCACCTCATTGAGCCAGGCGCCTCATTCATTCAGGCGCCCTGTATGTCTAGGGCACCCTGGTTGAAAGCCTTATCGGCTGCTACGAGTTCGGCGCGGAGATAAGCTTTGACCAAGCTCTATGAGGCACCTCATTGATCACAGGCGCCCTATTCCAAGCCTATAAAAGGGGCTTCGACCCCTTAGCTCTGCACAACACTTCTGAAATGATTCTGAGCATTCCGAGCTAAAGAAAAGCGCTAGAGATGAAGCCCTGCGACCAAGGAGGCTGCAGGAGGAAGTGCGCGACACTTCGGAGGTCCATATCGACCGGGCGTTCGACTTTTCTATTTTGGTTTGAATTTACAATTCAACATTTACTTTTATATATCTTTTTGATTGTAATTTGTGCACCGTAAGATGGGTTTCTCTGCCTTCGGAAAGTCCGGAAAGGAGACCAATAGTGGACGGGCGTTCCCGTGCTTAGGCCTTGGATGTACTGACCCTGGGGGGTTGGGAACCAAGTAAAAATCCCATGTGCACTTTGTTTGTTTGTTCGTTCTTTCTATTTTCCGCTGCACTAACTCTATATCTAGAACGATCGAAAGTTTACGAAGTTTCCACAATGTTTTAACCGGTCGATATTCACCCTCCCTCTATCGACGGCACCGGTCCCCATAGTTATCAGTATTTCATTACTTTTACTGACGATTTTAGTCGATATGACTATATGTATTTAATGAAACACAAGTCAGAATCCTTTGAAAAGTTCAAAGAATTCAAGAATAAAGTACAAAATCAATTTGAAAAAGGTATTAAGATATTTCAATCAGATCAAGATGGTGAATACCTATGCCAAGAATTTCATGATCATCTAGTTGAGTTTAGGATCATTCCCCAATTCACTCCACTTAGACCAGACCACGGTTCGTAACCGACGGTTCGACGGTTCGGAACCGCCGGTTCGACGGTTCGTGGGAGTCGACCCTTAACCTTAACCGCCCAAGCCGGTTTCGGTTCATGGTTCGGAACCGCTGGTTCACGGTTCAGTTCACGGTTCGCCACGGTTCGAGATTATTATATTAAAAAATTAAAAATTAAATTTAAAATATAAAATTTATTTAAAAAAAGGGCTTGCACTTATATAAGTTGCCTACGTATCCCCTTAGGGTGTAAGGGAATCAAAGCCCACGTAGTTCTTTTACTTTTTTTGCCCTTTTACAATATTTATCACTCACTTCCATTTCCTCCAATTCCCGTTATATTTGTTCCTTCGGTATCAAATTCTTCGACTTCGTCTTCTGAAAGTTGCATTCCTTGGATTCTTTTCTCGGCTCTGGTCCAATCGTCTAGTAATGCTTGAGCTTCCAATGAGTCGGGAGATATAGTTGATCGTCGTTCATCTAATATGTTGCCGCCGACACTAAACGTCTGCTCCACAGCAACAGTTGACACTGGAGAAGCTAAAATTTCTTTTGCGATCACGGAGAGAACGGGAAAGCTTTGAGCCTTCTGTGACCACCACTTCAAGATATCGAAATCTTCGCTATCTGCTTCATTAAAATCAAAGGAAGTCGTAAAATAATTCTCAAGTTCCTGTGTGGAACTTGAGGATCCTCGTGGACGTTTCGTCGTTCTTTTAATAAAAGTTGTGCTTTTGTAAGTTTTAAATTAGTAGTAGTAGGTTGTTGTGTTTCAGAAATATTAGTTTGTATTTCATATTTAACATAATATTGATTATAAAGATCATATAATAATGTCTAATATTATATATAATATTAACTGGATCCGGAGAAGAAGAATCTTTAATAGGAATTAAAGCGTCATAATATAAAGTTAACATTTCTTGTAAAACTTCTAATTTAAATCTAGGATCTAAAGCAAATGCAATTAAATAAATTTCAGGAATAAAATAAAAATATTTTTCCCATTTAGTTTTCATAGCTAATATGCATAAAGTTAAAGCTTCATTATTGACATGTTCATTTAATATTAATACTATACTACAAAAATTCACTAAAATTAAATGAGCAGTGGGATAATAAACACCGGAAAGTTGTTCAGTTGCATCGTTAAATACTTTTAAAATTTCACAAATATTACTACAAATATTCCATTGTTGTGAAAATAAATATATATTAGTATTACTATTTTGTGCAAAAAATAAACATAATAAATCTTTATATTGAAATGAATCTTGTAATAATTGATATGTTGAATTCCAACGTGTTGGAACATCACGTGGAAATTTTTTAGGTCTCATTCCATTAGCTTTACAAAATCTACCTCATTATTTCATCATAGATGGATGCGACCATAAATATGAAATTGCGATTCTAATTGGTTGAATATAATTTTCTAAAAGTTTTAATCCATCTTGAACACATAAATTTAAAACATGGCATACACAACGAATATGAAAAAATAAACCACCAATAACAGGTTGACAAACAAATTTTAGTTCATCTATAGAAGCAGTATTAGAACTAGCATTATCTAATGATATTGAAAATATTTTATGAGTCAATCCATATTCTTCTAAAATTAAACATAATAATTGTGCAATGTTATGGGCAGTATGTGATTCATCAAAAACTCTATAAGCTAACAATCTTTTTTGGAGGATCCAAGAGTTATCAATCCAATGACATGTCACACCCATATAAGAATGAGTTTGCCAATGATCACTCCAAATATCAGAACATAAAGAAACTTTATTATTTAATTTACTAAATTCATCAATTAAATTCTTTTTCCTTGTTTTACTAATCTTTTAATTGTACGAGTAAGTGTAGTCCTAGGAACACGTTTAGTAGCTGGATTAAGAGATTCTTTACAAAAATCTTCAAATGTGCATTTAGATCCAAAACTAAAAGAAAGATGTTCTACGGAAACAAATTTAGCTAATGATTCTCTTAATTTATTATCCGAATATAAAAATAAACCAGAATCAGTACTACTACCACTAGAAAATCTTGATAATTGTGTTTGAGAGCGGTCAAGCCCATATTCCATCGGGTGCTTCGTTTCTACATGTCGTTTCAACGACCCATAGCCCGCCGGCTTGGAATTTGTAGGAAGCATTGCAATGCTTACATTTTGCACGCAATTCTCCCGACGGAAGTGTGACCTTCTCAAAATGTTTAGTGAAAATAGAAGATTTTAAAGGAGGATTTTCCCGAACCTTAGAAGTAATTGCATCGGTACTTCCTTGCATTTCGGGCATCGGAGGGCGTTGGGGCTGAGCCTCGGTCTCATCATCGGTGGATTGAATTTGAATGTTGGGATCCTCGTACGCTATTTCTTTTCCCCTCCGAGATCGAGATGATGAAGCTCCGTGACCACCTTCCATTATCGTCGAAAGATGAAGAACGCGTAGAGAAGTTGAGACTTGAGATTTGAGAATGAGAGATTGAGAGAAGAGAAGATGTGTGTGAAAATGATGAAATGAACTCCCTATTTATAGAGTTTGGATCATAACGGTCACTAAATCATAGCCATTGATCAAAAAATGTCAAATGATCTCAACCGTTGAAAAAAAACAAAAAAAACCCCAACGGCACTGAACCGGTGGTTAACCGCCGGTTCAGTGCTGTTGGAACCTGCGGTTAATCGCCGGTTCGGCAGTTTTCATCTGCCCCGAACCGGAACCGGCCCGACATCCTGCCAGGCCGGTTTCGGTTCGGCCCGGTGAACGTGGTCAATGGGCCACCGACCCGTTGACCCGGGCTGGACCCGACCCGTGGGCAGGTCTAACTCCACTTGGAACACCATAATGGATTAGTATATCAAAAAGGAGAAATCATACTTTATTGAATATGGTATGATTAATGATGAGTCATGCAGATCTTTCTTCTTCTTTTTGAGGACATGCTCTAGAAACTACTACTTTCACAATTAACCATGTTCTATCTAAAATAATTACAAAGACACCATATGAGATACGGACGGGAAAGAGTCCCAATATATCTTTTTATGAAGATATGAGGTTGTGAGGATTACATTAGACGCCAAGTCACAAAGAAAGAATGACTCAAATCCGATAAGTGCTACTTTGTAGGATATCTCAAAGGAAACAAAAAAACATTACTTTTATAATTCTATATAAGGCAAAGTGTTTGTTGCTCAAAATAGTATTTTTCTAACAAGAGAATTTATTTCTAGAGAAACTAGTGGAAGAAAAGTAGATTTTGAAGAAATTTGAGATAAACGAATTAGTATTGATACTTTGATGGAACCTAAACAGACACCATAAGATATTGTGGATCATGAACTCGTTGCACCACAAGAAATTATGGAACAACAACCTATTCAAGTAGAACAAGCTCTATGTAGATTTGATAACCTGAACAAACACCACATGATATTATGGATCATGAACTTGTTGCTCCACAAGAAATTGTGAAACAATAACTTATTCAAGTAGAACAAGCTCTACATAGATATGATAGAATACATCTTTAACCTAAAAAATATTCACTTCTCTTGTCTGACCATAGTGATGTAATACTTATCGATTTGAATGAGCCTACATCCTATCAAGAACGTATAATGAGTTTATATTCTAAGAAAGAGCTAAAGGCCATAAGATCTAAAATGAAATCAATGTATGCCAACCAAGTATGGACTTTGGTTGACCAACCCTAAGGGATAAATCTCATTGGGCGTAAATGGGTTTTCAAGATGAAAACTAACATGGATAGTAATGTGCATTCCTTTAAAGGGCAACTGGTAGCTAAAGGGTTCAAGTAAATTCATGGTATAGACTATGATGATATATTTTCACCAGTTGCTATCCTTAAATCTATTCGGATCTTGTTTACTATTGAAATTTATCATAATTATGAGATCTAACAACTGGATGATGAAGCTACATTCCTTAAAGAGAATCTACTCGAAGATATGTACATAACACAACCTGAGGGTTTTATTGATCCAAAAAATAATAGAAAGGCATGTAAGTTGCATAAGTCCAATTATTGATTAAAGAAGCTAGAATCTTCAATTCAATGATGCGATCAAAGAGTTTTGTTTTATTAAGAACAAAGATGAACCTTGTATCTACTAAATAATTAGTGAGAGTATAGTCATCTTTCTCATTTTGTATGTAGACGACATCCTTCTCATTGAAAAATTATGTCCTTGTTCTACAGTCTATAAAGACTTTGCTTGGGAATTATTTCTTGATGAAAGACTTATTTGAAGCTACCTATATTTTAGGCATTAAGATTAATAGAGATAGATCTAACAAATTGCTTGACCTGAGTGAGAGTACATATATTGACAAAGTACTTAATTATTTGGCCATGCAGAATTCTAAGAGAGGATTCTTGCCAATGTCACATGTTATGAACCTTTCCAAGGCTCAATGTCCCTCTACTAAAGAGGAGAGAGAACACATGGATAAGATTCCTTATCCATATGCTATTGGGTCTATCATGTATATAATGCTTTGTACTCATCTTGATATCTCATATATATTAATCATAACGAGTAGATACAGTTAGATCCAAGTGAAAGTCACTAGACAACAGTCAAGAATATTCTTAAGTATTGGAAAAGAACTTAAGATTATTTCTTGATATATAGAGGTGAGGAGGATCTCGTTGTAAAAGGTTATAGTGATGCAAGATTCTAAACTGACAAGGATGTTTCAAGATTGCAGTTTGGGTATGTGTTTTACTTAAATGATGGTGTTGTGAGTGGAAGAGTGATATGAAATTTGTAAGTGCATAGAATGTCATCAAGTAATAAAAAGATATTGATCCTACGAAGACTATGAATCGAATACTAGTCAAAATTGCAAAATAGGTTATCTAGAGAATCAAAGGTGTAGAGTTCACAAGCGAGTTTAAGAGAACGAGAGAATTGAGAGGGATGAGAGTAATTAAGAGAGAGGAACTGAACAAGAGATAAAGCGACACTACGACTTTGGTTTCACCACAGTGATTTTAAATACCTAATATATGGCTGATTTCCTATTTTCAATGATTGTTTATGTAGGTAGACTATCCTATAGTATCCAATGTGAACTTCTAGAACTATACTAACATATCCATTCCAATTCGTCGTCTACTTTTAAAGTGACAGAGCTATGGGATTGCTTTCCTAAGGAGACCGATGCCATGTGATCCCACAACCCCTAGTTGCTCTCTCTTACTGATTGGTGATGAATTGGAATCAATCCATTAAGATCTATGATAACTTATTACTCCTCATGGCATACTGATATACTTTCGTAGGTGACTTTCCATGTCTCAGATTTTTATGGGTCAAAGGATTGTGTTCTCCTTTTGGTTCATCCTTAAATCCTCGTGGCATACGAATATTTTGCTTTAGGTAATAAGATCATGTGTATATAGTAGGTCGGGTAAGAAACATCCAAACTCAATATATTCAGAAAAAAGAATTTACATATCAAAATGGCTAATCTCTACTCCTAAAATTCGGAGAAAACACCATGGATAAGGAAATATACCTAAGATACAAAGAAGAATAACAATCTACAACTCAATACATAAAATGGAGAGAAGAGAATGCTTATCAATGAGTTGTCGGCCTTCATGGATGAAATTCTCACTCCGGTGGTGGACGGATCATCTTGATGGAAGAAGATGTCTTCTCTAGGATTTCCCGTACAAGGAGAAAATCCTCTCCAAGGAAGGCGTCAGAGCCCTTGGTCCAAGATGAGTCAAACAAGGGTTTGCTTAACTCTTTTATACTTTCCCTAAACTTTCCAGATCTGCCCTATTTGTTGTCTTGCCAAAACCAATTTTTCATCCCTTATACCTAGTTTCATGGGTTGGACCCTGAAGCATAGTTGTATATCTTGAAATTATCTAAATTTTGATAGGTTACACACCTCATAACTCTACCTGAGTCGAAAGTTATAGCCATTTGACTTTTGGTTGGTAGTGTAGTCAGAATCCATCACGAGCCCATGGCTGCCACCAAGGGTTGTGGCATGATTAACATGAGAATGACTTGAGTTTTGGCATGTCTATGGCAGTTGCCATGGTTCCCTGTGGTGGAATCTATTTTGGGGGGGGGGGGTAGTACTGTTTTGCACCTGATTTCTTCCGTATGAAGATGCTCGTGTCATGGGACACGACCATAACATGTTCCTTAATTAAAATTTTATTTTGATATTCCTTTGAATCCTTGTTTTCTTTCCGAACGTTTCGTATGTTGGCTCGATGATGAAGCATGGATATCTCATGTTGAGCCTTTTCCGCTCCATTCTTCCTCTTTCTTGGCTATAGGAGCATGCCATTGTCATGGGATACCACTAAAGCGCTTCTTGCTCCAGCTCCACATTTCAAGAGCTTTATGCCCCATTTTAGCTTCAAATTCACATTCTATCAATGAAAATAATCAAATATCAGCCCTCCAAACTAAAAGAATAAAAGTAACAAAATCAAAAGAAATCGAGTGTGTGAATGTAAATTATGTTCATGAAATGCAACAAAATATATAATAAACAATGTTTAAAAACATATATAATCTGCACTCATCAAATACCCTCAAACTTAAACCTTTGCTTGTCCTCAAGAAAAACATGTAAACTAGATTTATCTATGTAAATGACGTGTTATAATCCCTAATGAATNAGAGGTCCAACCCTTGCCCAAAGAATTCAAGACCTACATTTGTAGGGCAATGATCAAGGGGGAGTAAGAAGTACCCTAGAGGATGAGGAAGAAGGAGTAAATAAACCTACAACCTCTAGGCCCTTGAGACATCACCATGATCACCCCATTGACCAAATAGTGGGTGATGCCACTCAAGGAGTAAGGACTAGATCATACTTTAGGGATCAAACTAGTCAAATAGCTCTAATCTCCCAATTAGAACCCAAGACCATTGATGAAGCATTGGGAGATGTTGATTGGGTCTTAGCTAAGCAAGAAGAGCTAAATCAATTTGAGAGAAGTAAAGTTTGGAAGTTAGTTCCTAGGCCCAATGATTGCACTATTGTAACCACTAGATGGGTCTTTAGGAACAAACTAGATGACCAAGGTAAAATCACTAGGAACAAGGCTAGATTAGTAGCTAGGGGGTTTAATCAAGTTGAGGGACTAGATTATGATGAAACTTATGTCTCCATAGCTAGGTTAGAATCAATTAGAATTCTACTAGCCTATACCGCTCACATGGGTTTCACACTTCACCAAATGGATGTGAAGTCGGCCTTCCTAAATGGGATCATTAAGGAAGAGGTTTATGTAGAACAACCCCCCGGGTTTGAGGACCCTAACTATCCAAGACACGTGTTCAAATTAAGAAAAGCCTTATATGGATTGAAACAAGCTCCCCGGGCTTGGTATGAAAGGCTTTCTTCATTTTTAGTATCTAAGGGGTTTAGAAGAGGAACAATTGACCCTACATTGTTCCTAAAATCTAAGGATAAGGACATATTTGTTGCCCAAGTCTATATAGACGATATCATTTTTGGGTCAACAAATAATGACTTCCTACAAGAATTCATCAAATGTATGGAAGATGAATTTGAGATGAGTCTTGTAGGAGAGTTAACCTTTTTCTTAGGCCTTCAAGTTAAGCAAACTAATGAAGGTACACATGTCTTTCAAACCAAATATGCTAAGGAGATGCTAAAGAAATTTGGTTTAGAAAATGCTAAGGTAGCATCTACACCCATAGGAACTAATGTGAAAATGGATAGTGACCTTGAAGGTAAAATGGTAGACTCTAAACAATATAGGAGCATGATTGGTAGCCTCCTATACCTAACCGCTAGTAGACCCGACATACTTTTTGCGGTAGGTATGTGTGCAAGGTACCAATCTTGTGCCAAAGAGTCCCATTTGGTTGTAGTCAAAAGGATCTTAAGGTATGTGAAGGGGACCCTCAATGTCGGACTTTGGTATCCTAGAACCCCTAGTGTTGATCTAATTGGATACACCGACTCGGATTATGCGGGTTGTAAGCTAGATAGGAAGAGTACAAGTGGAGGGTGTCAATTCCTTGGGTCTTCCTTAGTTAGTTGGAGTAGTAGAAAACAACCATGCGTTGCCCTATCAACAACAGAAGTGGAATATGTGGCAATGGGTGGGTGTGTTTCCCAACTCCTTTGGATCATGCACACCTTAGAGGATTATGAGCTACATTACACCAAGGTCAAAGTCTTGTGTGATAATGTAAGTACAATCAATTTAACTAAAACCCGGTTCACCATTCTAGAACAAAACACATTGAAGTGAAACATCACTTCATTAGAGACCATGTGGCAAGGGGAGACATAGAACTACACTATGTTGAATCAAAGTCAAACCTAGCCGACATATTTACAAAGCCTCTTCCCGAATCGGAGTTTACATCCTTAAGAAGAGGCCTTGGAATGTGTTTTGTGGAAGTATAGGGTGAACTTGGAGATATTAGCTTTGAAAAAGCGTGCTTGATCCATTAGGGCGATACATTTGGCTCACTTGTGCTTGTATCACATTGTTGAACCATTGAGAGTATCAAAATATGAAAACTAGACCAACTATGAGGAAGACAAGTGTTTAATCAATGGACACTTCACCCAAAGATCATAGTTGGACATTTTAAACCCTTGAAAACCTTTTTATGTCTTACATACTTTGCCATGCTTTTAAAAGTCATATGATTGCAAAATTGGTTTCAAAGTTTGATACAAAATGTAGTGGTTTTCAAAGCTTTTGGATTTTTATCAAAAGTCATGCATGCTTGAAATTTTATATGGTTTAATATTTTTCCCTGATAGAGTATAATATTTCAAACATGTATGCAAAATTTTACAATTTTTGGAATTTTCTGGAATTTTCTGGGAGTTTCTGAAATTCGACAGAAAATCTGAAAACTCATACTGATAGCGTATCAGTCGACTGCCCTATGGGCAGTCGACTGGCATGGCTGATTTCAGCTGCTGTGAGAATTTTCAGAAATTGAAAATTCCCTCACTTGATGCCACGGGTTTTGGTTGCTTGAGGCAATCTCTTTGATGGTGTCAAAGGGGGAGAATGGGTGGTTTAAGTTAGAATTTTAACTTGGAATGGATGGTTTAAGGTTTCTTTCTAACTTAGAACTTGAATGTTGAAAAATGGAGAAGACATGGATTAAGGGGGAGGTACCTCTTAGGTTCTGATATGTCTTATATTTTTAATATATTGTTGTTGTTAAGTGGAAACTTAACTTGGATTTAGATTAGAATTAAAAATGGGGAGAAGACATATATTAAGGGGGAGGTTGCGTCTTAGGGTTACTATGTCTTATTTTTTAATTGCTATCTGTTGCTATTGCTATTGTGGCTGTTATTTATCTCTAACTTAAACATATTGCCACGCATCAAAAAGGGGAAGATTGTTGTGGCAATCGGCCCTTAAATGATTAGAAGATCATGGTTTTGATGTGTGGGCAAACATGTTTAAGGTTAGAGTGTTATGTTGTATTTGATGTGTGTGATTGAGTTTACAGGACTTAGAGAATCACACATGGTAGACTTATCCGAGGGACAAGAGCCGAGGGACGAGAGTTCCAAGGGCAAGCCGGGAAGTGGACTTCGAGGGCATATGTGAAGGGTGGCATGGAGGCAAGCCAAGGGAAGGCTTGCGTGCGCATCCGAGGGACGATAGCCAGAGGAAGAGGACTTCAAGGGGCGAGCCAAGGGAGCAGACCTGAAGGCACACGCGAAGGAGAAGGTCCGGAGTAGCTGGAGCTAAGCTGTGAGGGAGGGCAGTCGACTGGCCTTGGGGCAGTCGACTGCCAAAACCCACAGAAAATTTGCAGCCTCGAACCAGTCGACTGGCATTTGGGCAATCGACTGGTATACCCCCGAAACTAGTCGTTGGCTAGCCGTTGGCTAGTAATTAATGCTAGGCCAGTCGACTGCCCCAGGGGCAGTCGACTGGTGCGGGCTGGACAGATTGCGAATCTGTCCTGTTCACCTATAAAAGGAGCACGTTTTGTACGTGTACAGTACGGTTCTGTACAGTAACAAAGTGCTGCCCAACTGTAGAGTGATTTTTGCTTCCTCTATCATATTTCTGCATCTGCAATGAGGAAGATCTTGCTGTAAAGGTTTCTCCACCTCAAGGAAAATTTTCGATAGTGAAAAGTGGTGCTCGCGGCGTAGATCCTTGGACTAGTCACCCATCTGGGTGGATACCAAGTAACCGATAAGTGTTAGCATTGTTTCTAATTCTTTTACATATTATTTCCGCTGCGCTAACAATTCTGTAGAGATCTAAGATCCGAAAAAGTGCATTCACCCCCCCCCCCCTCTGCATGCCTAAACGATCCTTCACGTAGCTATCCTTCGCCAGGTCTTTAGTACCACGCAGTCCTTCGCCTGGTGCCCAGCAGTCCTTCGCCAGGTCTTCGGTACCAAGCAGTCCTTCGCCAGGCTTCGGTACCAAGAAGTCCTTCGCTCGGTGCCTAGCAGTCCTTCGCTAGGACTTTGTTTCCTGGCAGTCCTTCGCCAGGTGCCTAGCAGCCCTTCGCTAGGACTTTGTTTCCTGGCAGTCCTTCGCCAAGTGCCTAGCAGTCCTTCGCTAGGACTTTGTTTCCTGGCAGTCCTTCGCTAGGTGCCTAGCAGTCCTTCGTTAGGACTTTGTTTCCTGGCAGTCCTTCGCCAGGTGCCTAGCAGCCCTTCACTAGGATTTTGTTTCCTGGCAGTCCTTCGCCAGGTGCCTAGCAGCCCTTCGCTAGGACTTTTTCTGCACACTTGAGTAACATTGTTAGATCACCAGTAATACTTAACTTTGAACCCTTTGCCAATATCAAAACAAGGTACGATATGGTGCTTCCTGCACCAACAATCTCCCCCTTTTTGATTTATGACAACACAATTCAAATTTAAGTAAAAATTACAACAGTTTAAGCAAGAAGGTTAAGACCAATAAAATATAGCAATTCTGAATAGTATAAAGTCTAAAACCAGAAAATATTTCTCATACTCCCCCTGAATAATTGTGTTATAAAACAACAATTAACTTAACTCTTAACTTTGACCTTTCCTCCCCCTTTGACATATATCAAAAAACATTTATAGGTGAATAACATATCTAACAGGGATTTTTGAGTTTTTCTAAGTGCTTCATGTTTTTGACAAAGTGTTTTTCAAAAATAGAGTAAACGCATTTTCACTAAAAAGACTTTTTACACTTAGACAATTTTTCATTTTGAAAAGGTTTTGCAAGCCTAAATTTTGTTAAACAAGTTTTACTTACAAGGCATTGCAAAAAGAATATTATTTAGGCACAATTTTGAAGCCAAATTTTCCTAAAAAGAGTATCAACTTTGAAAAATAGGACAAAATTTGTTTTTTTAAAAAATTTTGCGCACTTAGAAGAATTTGTTTGGAAACACTTTGTGTATTTTGAAAAACAAAATCTTTAAGACAAGTTTTTCACCAAAAAAAACTTTATTTAAAAATATTTGTCAAAATTTTTAACAAATTTTTGCTCAGACAAATTTTGTTTACTAAGAAAAATTTTACTTAGGTAAAAAAACATGCACTTAAAAAATTTGAAACACTTAGAAATACTAAAAAATTTTGAAGTACTTTTTGAAAAAGAGATAAAAATTTTTAAAAAAAATTCCTTTCTCTCCCCCTTAATGTGAAATTCTTCTCCTTAGACCATTTCTAAAATAAACTTTCTTTGAAAAGGGGAAAAAGTTTAAGGAAGAATTTAATTTTCACTTTTTCTACTCTCCCTCTTGGCCATATATCAATAAAGAACTCTTGAAAAATATATTTTGAAAGACATTTAAAATTTGTGTATCAGAGATTATGGGTTTTAAAAACATAAAATAATGAAGAATTAATGCTCAAAAATAGAACTGGAGTCAAGTGTATATTCTTATTGAGTCCATGCATGACAAGCAACAAAAATGTTAACTCAATAAGTTTACTTGTTTTGAATATTTTGAAAAATGCAAGTACCTTTTTTTTGTTTTTTTTTAAATATTGAGCCTTTTGAAAGATGCAAGTACTTTTAAAATATCTATATCTTTGGAAAATATAAGTCACTTTGAAAGATATTATGCGTTTTTGAAAATATAAGTATATTTTTTTTGAAAAATATCATGAGTTTAAAAAGCATAAGTACTTTGAAAATATTATGAATTTGAAAAATATAACTACTTTTTAAAATATTAAAGAAAATTACTTGACTTATCTTTTGAAAGTACTTACAAAAATATTATTTTTAACACATAAAATTTTACTTGCTTTGATTTCTTTTCCAGTCTGACACAATCCTATGAAACCTTGTTGACTACAAGGATATTTTCCTAAGTGTCCTGGAAATTCTTCAAACTCAAGTAAATATTATTTTCCATAAGTATTTTAACAAATGAAAGTATTTAAACAATCTCCCTTATGTTTTCAGACGAATTTAAATAATGTAGTACATGAAAACATATTATTTTGAAATTAGCAAATCCTTCAGTTTGACCTCCCCCTAAACTTGACCCAGTCCTAGGAAGCTTGTTGACTACAAGCGTTCTTCCTCTGAGTCTTAAGGTTTGATTAAAATTATAAGAATTATCTAATAATTCTGAAAAATAATAGTCAAAAATAATTTCTTTTGATTTAGACTCCTCCTAAATTTGACACTTCCTAGGAGTCCTTGTAGATCATGAAGTAGACGTCCTTTGTGTCCTTAGGGTTTATTAAAATCAAAAGAATAGTTTTGAATAACAGTATGGTAATATAATTTTAGAAGATTCAATTTGAAATGAAGATAATTTTAAAGCATAAGCCCCGACGTCCAGGGCGCCCCCAGTAGTGCTATATAAGGGGCTTCGACCCCTCTGCTTCAAAAACAACTACCATGAGCAATTCCAAGCATTCTGACCGACGACAACACGCTAGAAACGAGGCTCTACGACCGGGAGGCTCCAGGAGGAAGTGCGCGGTACTTCGGAGGTCCAGATCGGCCGAGCTTCAGACTTTGTCTTGTTGGTTTGCTTTTATTTAATTCCGTACTTACTTTACTATATTTGTTATTGTACCTCTGCACTGTAAGTTGGGTTTCTCCGCCTCCGGAAAGTCCGGGAAGGAGACCAATAGTGGACGGGCGTTCCCGTGTATAGGCCTTGGATATACTGACCCTGGGGGGTCGGGAACCAAGTAAAAATCCCGCTGTGTCCCTGTGTCTGTTTATTTTCGTTCTGCTTTACTTTTCCGCTGCACTAACGCTCTGAGTCCAGAACGACAATCGAAAGTCTTACGAAGTTTCCGAAATATTTGAACGGTCGATATTCACCCCTCCCCCCTCTATCGACGGCACCGGTCCTACAATTGGTATCAGAGCCGAGCCGCTCTTCACCGGACTAATCGCCGACGAAGCAACGACGCCAGGAGTTGAGGGGAAGCCCAGGGGTGAATCAGGTACTTTTAATTTTAAAATGTCCATTTTTAAATTCCATATTATCTGTTTCACGTGCAGGGAGAGAGGGCACTACAAAAATTAGTGCCCTACTCGTAAGACTCGATCTACATCACCGGCGGCAAAGGAGGCACCAGCGCCAGGAAGCCGGAGGGACAAAAGTAACGTACAATGCTTCAAGTGCAGAAAATACGAACACTACAAGAACAAATGTCCGACAAAGGTACGGAAAATTTACGTTCCGAAAAGTTTCAAAACTCCTGCACTACCTTTAGATAATTTAGATAATTTTCCTGATAAATTAGATTTACTGCACAATAGAATTAATATCTTGCATGTGAAATTAGAAAATATATATATGACTAAAATATCCGAAATTAACTATTTAATCCAGAACGCCAATTCAGTAATTTCGAAAATAAATTCTGAAATTATTAACACTGATAATTCTAATTCAGATAAATTCTATCCTAAGGATAAATCCGAATTCAAATTCGAAAATCCTAAGGATAAATCCGAATTCAAATTCGAAAATCCTAAGGATAAATCCGAATTCAAATTGGAAAATTCTTTAGATAATTATGAATTCATATTTGAAAATCCGTTGTATAAATTTGAATTCGAATCTAAAAATTCTAAATATAACTCTGAAGTTAGTAAAATTAATCCAGAAATTAATTCTGAAAATCTTAAAGATAATCCAGAAATTAATTCTGAAGATCTTAAGGATAAGCTAGAAATTAATTTTGAATTTCTTGAAAATATTGAAGATGTGTCTGAGGATAATTCTGAGGATAATTTTGAAGATAAAATTCTCCTAGATAATAACTTAATCATAGATAATATTGAAGATTATTACAAAACCTTAAATAGTGGACCAAATTACTCCACCTATGTTGAGGATATTGAAAGATATAATTTTAAAGATAAGGAGGATATGGAACTATCTAAGGTCAAGGTCATAATCAATAAAAATTATAAAAATTCAAATAAATCAAAATTATTAGAAAAACTTGAAAAGAAATATTAAGATGAAGAAGAAATTTTCGAAAAAATAAAAATGATGAATTTAAACCCACAATTATTAATTAATCATTATAGCCTTAAAAAGTCAAACAAATTAAATCTTAATTAAATCTAAATTAAATCTTAATTAAATCTAAATTAAATCTTAATTAAATTCAAATTAAATCTTAATTAAATTCAAATTAAATCTTAATTAAATCTTAATTAAATTCAAATTAAATCTTAATTAAATTAAATTTTAATTAAATCTTAATTAAATTCAAATTAAATCTTAATTGAATTCAAATTAAATCTTAATTAAATCTTAATTAAATTCAAATTAAATTAACCTCAAAATTAATTAATTATTCAAATTCAAATTAATTAAATCTTAATTATTCAAATTCAAATTAATTAAATCTTAATTATTTAAATTAAATCTGAATTTCAAATTAAACCTTAATTAAATTCGAATTAAACTTTAATTCGAATTAAACTTTAATTAAATTCGAATTAAAACCTTAATTAAACTTTAATTAAATTCGAATTAAACCTTAATTAAATTCAAATTAAATTAAATTAAAATTCTAATTAAATTCAATTTAAATCCTAATCAATTCAAACTTAAATTAATTCAACATCAATTAATTCTTAATTAACCTGAATCCAACTAAAATCTTAAATAACCTAAACTCAAACTAAAATAAAATTTTACCCAAACTGTAACAATTAAAATTAATAACATTAAATATGTCAAAGTGAGTTGACATATTCGCGGGTTCACACGACATGTATTAAATCGGGAATTTGATTCATTTTTAGAAACTTAAATAAAAATTTGAATTGTTTGACTCATGCATAATTGTCATGCCATGCATTTGCCACTTCCTTTAATATATGACATGTCATTCATATTTAAAGTTTATGCATGTATTAGAACGGCCATATAGGAAAAAGAATAATTGAAACTTGATCAACCTAGTATTGGGTGGCGGTGAGATGATAGTACGTTAGGGAAGCCAATTCTAATAAGGTCAAGTATTCTCTACTTGGTCTCTTTAGACTGGTGAAACTAGCCGAAGCTACCGATCCAAGATCCAAACTAGTTAGACCAGAATTTTTCAAAAAGTAATTTTGAAAATGAAATTTCATTAAAAGGCTTTGTCAAGGAAAGGGTTGATGATCCAATAAGGCTACGGCCAAAGAAGGCCTAGTGCCTCGCCAAGACCTGGAAGCCAATTTTTGAAATTCAAATTCAAGTTACTTCTTGTCAAATTCAAATCTAACACAAGATTCAATTAAATCTTAGAATTAATAATAAAAATGATTCAAGCATCTCACAATACACCTATAAGGCAACCATGCTTGTTGTATTAATACATCTAAAATGGGTGAGATGTTAAGGACTAATGAATTGAAAAATATTTTTTAAAATTATTTTTCAAAATCATTAGAATATTTTTCTAAAAATATATTTTCAAAATAGTGCATCAACATAATAATATTTTTATGGAATTCATGCTTGTCTGATTGAATATACATATTATATGTTTTCAAAAATTATAACTTTTTAAAATTGTTTGATTCACTCAATTAGACACAAGCCTCTTAGGACAACACTAAAGTTTCTTAAGGCACATAGTTAGAGTCAAACGGTGTTGGATGCAGGGGGAGTGTTTTGTTCTTTTTATTAAAAATATTTTTCGAAAACTGCACCTTAATTTCCATCACATATGTTTTCAAAATTATCTTCTTTCCAAATTGTGGTTTTAAAATTTATCTACTTAAAAATTATCGTTCATTTGATTTTGATAAACCTTAAAGACACAGAGGAAGGTCCACTTCATGATCTAAAAAGGACTCCTAGGACGTGTCAGTTTTAGGGGGAGTCTGAGTCAACATTCTGACAAGTTTTAAATTATTTATTTTGAAAATTATTAGATTATTCTTTTGATCTGAACCAAACCTTAAGACTCAGAGAAAGAGTACTTGTGGTTAACAAGCTTCCTAGGACTGAGTCAAGTTTAGGGGAGGTCAAATTAAAGGAATTATTTAATAACATATTTTTCTTGAACTATATCTTCAAAATCTTGCTAAAAACATAAGTATTCTTTCGAAATACTATCATTCTTTTTAAAATACCAGTATTTTCAAAAATTCATCTAGTTTTGATCAATTTGAAAAAAAAAGGTGTTTATCTTGAGTTTGGAAAATCCTCCAGGACACTTAGAAAAATATCCTTGTGGTCAACAAGGTTTCCTATGATTGTGTCAGACTGGAAGATAAACCAAATCAAGTATTATGAATTCAAAAATTTATACATTTTTTCGAAATGTATTTACATCCTATTATTCTATTTTTCAGAGAAATTATTTTTATATTTACTTGAGTTTGAAAAACTTTTAGGACACTTAGGAAAATGTCCTTGTAGTTAACAAGATTTCCTAGGATTGTGTCAGACTGGAAAAGAAACCAAATCAAGTAAAATGCTATGTTTTCAAAATGCATAATACTTTTCAAAAACTACTTAGATTTTTCAAAGTTTCATCTTTTTCAAAAAGAGTTAGTACTTGCAAAATATGCATAATATTTATATTTTTCAAAATAGCATTCTTTCAAAAGTTATGCATTTTCCAAAAGTACTTATAGTTTTCAAAAATTACAAAAGTACTTACATTTTTTTTGATAATTCTTAAAGTACTTTTCAAAGCACATAGCATCTTTTTCAAAATATGCATTTTTCAAAAAAAATGCAATATACCATTCAAAATACAATGCTTTCAAAAAAATTTTGCACTACGTATTTTCGAATAGAACCAAAGATCTTCATTGTTGGTGCAAGTATTTCCTTTGTTTTTTTTATGTATGACAAAGGGGGAGATGTGTGCTTAAGTTAGAAGTTAGAAAAATTTTCTCCCAAAAATCAAAAATGTAGTTTCAAAACTTATATCATTTTTTCATTTTTTTTTCCCAAGGACAGTAAGTTAGCCCCTTTAAACCAATCTAACTTAGGTTATTGTCAAACATCAAAAAGGGGGAGATTGTTGGTGCAAGTTGCATCAATGATGTTCTCCTTTAAGTGTTTTAATGTTTGACAATACACTTAAGTCAGTGATACATTGAACAGACAAAGGGGAGCAAAAGAGAAGTAACCTAAGTTGAAGAAAAGTCCTAGTTAACCTAGGCACTAAGACCTGGTGAGTGAAGCTAGGCACTAAGTCCCGGCGAAGGGCTGCTGGGCACCTAGCGAAGGGCTGCTAGGTATCGAAACACTAAGTCCTGGCGAAGGGCTGCTAGGCACCTAGCGAAGGGCTGCTAGGTATCGAAACCCTAAGACCTAGCGAAGGGCTGCTAGGTATCAAAACCCCAAGACCTAGCGAAGGGCTGCTAGGCACCTAGCGAAGGGCTGCTAGGCATTAAAGACCTAGCGAAGGGCTGCTAGGCACCTGGCGAAGGATTGCTAGGGAATGAAGACCTGGTGAAGGACTGCTAAGCACCTGGCGAAGGACTGCTAGGGAATGAAGTCTTGGTCCAAGGGACTGAGCAACTTAGTTGAGCGATGACTAAGGACAGGAGTAGAGACGGGTCAGGGTTTGGGCGTCTCGAGGTCTGGAGGTATCGGAAGCTAAGT
Source organism: Boesenbergia rotunda (assembly GCA_024364735.1). Classification (NCBI taxonomy): domain Eukaryota; kingdom Viridiplantae; phylum Streptophyta; class Magnoliopsida; order Zingiberales; family Zingiberaceae; genus Boesenbergia; species Boesenbergia rotunda. Next base: position 299,111 of record JAGFNQ010006091.1, read on the forward strand.
AAAAGTCCACCCGAAGGACTGGGTGGCAACCGTCTCCTGAAAGGAGTAGGTGAAAGGCGCGTTCTCGGGGGTGGGAACTTGCGCCAGTTCGACCTAGGGTTTCGTGGAGATTCGAAGTCCGAACCAAGTCCATAAGCCTAATATTGTAGGTATATTTGCTTTGTGTTTGTGTATCTTGCAGGTACTAAGAACCGGAGACAAAGCAGGTAAGTTGCTGGAAAAAGGCTGATGGGAGGGCCCCCAGTGTTGGGGGCTCCTAGAGCAAGGTATAAAACCTAGTCTTGGGTTTAAACCATGATTGGGGGCACCCGAAATGATGGGGGCGCCCGGGGTAAAGAGGAAAATGCAGTTTTCGTGAAGTAAGCAGAATAGGTGTCAAGGGGTGCGCCCGGAAGGTCCGGGGTGCCCGGGTTGAAACCTATATTTGTTGTTTCAGGTTCGAAATGCAGATAAGCGCTCAGGAGGGCGCCCGGAGGTCCGGGGTGCCCTGGTCAAAGATTTTATCACCTGTGGCGAGGTAGGCACAAGGATAAGGTTTGACCGAGTTATTAGGGGCGCCCCCGACGTCCAGGGCGCCACCAGTAGTGCTATATAAGGGGCTTCTGTCACGCCCCGAGACCCAGGAGCCGCTGTGCCAATAGAGAATCGGACAGCACCTCCCCTGTCCGGCGGACAATTTACACATACACACAGATAATATAACACAACCACGCAGTTTAAAGGGCCTCAGGCCTCAGATATATGCAAAAACAACAGTTATATGATTATAACTATCGAAAAACCAAATCCGAACTCACCTGAGCTGCCATCGAACGAAGTCCAACATAGGACTCAAAAGTACAATACCATCCAATAAAACGTGCATACATGGTTAAAACATCACAACGGAAGCATAGGAATACTACAGAGTCCATAACAAAACAACGAAAAACCAAAAAGAGCTCCTCTGGAGCTGGGGACTGGCGGCTCGGGATCTCCTCGCAGACATCAACCTGAAATAAACATATATGGCAACGGGGTGAGTCCATAGCTCAGCGAATACCCAACAGATATGCATAGAAGGTTATACCAACACTAAGAGTTCAGCTAATACAGACTCATCTCAACAGTAGGGAAAGACTAGTACTGAACATACTGAGGTAGATACATACCTGAATCCATCTAACCTGGAAAGAGGGTAAGAAATACCAAAGGAAAACCAATAGGTATATAAACACAGATAACAAGTCTCCAGTATATGCGATGTCAAACAAGTGCAGCAAATAAGTGCAGCAAACAATGCACGATGCAAAATATGCACATGGTGCAATGACATGGTCACCCCTGACACCAGACAGATCATCGTACACCTGTCATAGGGACGGCTGAACGGGTAGGGCTCTGACAACTGTACACCCTGCCATCACTGCTCCTGAGTGACCGAGTGGACAGGATGCTGGCGAGGGACCACCCCTCTACCCCAAGCAATGGGGGAGCTCCGCTCTCATCTCCTCGTGGCTCAGTACGAGAAGGGATCCCTGCTTGCTACCACGCCCGCGCTCACCCTCCAAATAGTGGCCGAACGGAGCAATACAGGGCAAATGCACACATCTACGGTATCCACTAACCCATGAGTGGCCATGTGTGCAGGTCATGTACCGGAAGACGATTAGGCTCAACCACAAGGGAGTCGCTGATCGCCGGCATGCAACAGTGCAAGGATGGTGTATGATAGATACACATACCTCCCTCCCAAGTCCTCAGTATACTAGGTCTCAGTCTGAAATCCTACAACAGGAAATACAAGTAACCTACAAGGTATACTGGCCTGAAACTACAGATCTCTCAAGGTCAAGTGCAAGAGATACATCCCGAAATCTAAGCATACATACAGATATGACAATACCTGAGACCGAAGGGAACCAACAACATGATAACTCAGGGATAAACAACAAGTATCCAGAACTGGCATAATAAACAGGGATAAACAACAATATCCAGAACAGACATAATAACCAGGGATAGCGTAGAATCTTACTGCTATCTATAACATTCTATGCATAACAAAATGACAATATCAAGATAGATAAGTCAAAGGGTACCCGCCTCCAAATAGGTGAAGTCCGTATCAACGAGACAGAACCACCCGTCAATAATAAGCCAAATCAAGCCCCTGTATCAAGGATTTATTTAATTAGCTATTAACAACAATAACCTCTAGCTAATTAATCCCTAATTTGTTTTAGGGTTAACCTAATCCGTCCCCTTTTCAGTTAATCATATCAAATTAACCGATCGATTCTTAATCAGCCCACATAATTAAGATTTAGTTCACTTTAAATTCATTTCAAATTCTACTTTAGTTTATTAGGTTTAAATCTCCAATTTAAACCTAACCTCATTCTAATCATCCCACCAATATCCAAATTATATAACAGGTTCCCAATTAAAGCTACTAAAAATTAAATGCTCCAACAGATCACATCCCAACTACCATTCCTACCTGGGTTTCCAAACAAGATCATAATCTGAGTTACACGATGAATTAAATCCAATTAACATTAAGAAAAATCCAAATCTAGAACTCGACCATCTCCTTACCTGAGCCAAGCAGCTCTCCACAGCTATTCCAATTTTTGCATTGAGCTTGGAGTAGGGAGTGAGATATTGTAACCTAATTTCCAATTCCAATCTTTTGGAATCAGACCTGCCATCACACATATGGATCATTCTATGTTCCACTCCTCCATTTCCTGATCCTTCACTGAAATACAAGATTTCTAACAGAGACAACACAAGGAGCTAAAGCAATCAAGTCCTCCTTTACCTCCAGTAGACGCTGGCCGCATCTGATCAAAATATGACAGGGTCAAATATGTTGTTTCAGCTATAATTCCTTCCCTCCGGTGAGACCTCTACCCTCAATGCATCGCATCACAAGGCCGGCTACAAACCACAGACCGATTAGGCTTCCCATAACTGCTAGGCATCACCGGCGGCATCCATATGGCACACCAATCGTACAAGCAACAATCGGAAGCTAAAACCATCAGATCTATCCCTAGAACCGATGCTTCGCTTACCTGTGCCTGTGAAGATGATATCTGGTCACCGGCGTTGGAAGATCGTCCAAGTTGTGCGGTGATGGCGAAACATGGAATCCGCTACGAAGCTTATGGATCCAAAGCCTTGCGGAAGCCAATGCGGTAGAGAAGATGGGGAATGCCGTGCGGAGAACGACAAGGGAGAAGATTGCTTATGATCGGCGACGGTGGCTCCGATCGACCGAGCACGGCGTCGGATTGGGGCTTGGGTGCGGCGAAGGAGAGTTGCGGCTGTGGAGGAATCGAATGCGGCCAAGCAATGAGCCCTAATCGACTCTTAAGGTGGTTTTCTTTTTTTTTCTTTTTTTTTTTTACAGTTTAGTCCAATATTTCGGACTTTTACAATTTGGTCTTTCATATTTGGGAACTTTGCATTCTCATCCTTAAGGTTTAGTTTTTAATCCTTTACATCCCCTAAACCTCGTCTAGAAGCCCGGAAATCTTAGCAATTTTCCGAAAAAATTTTCCAGAGCGACACAAAAGTTTCGGATTTAACAGCTTCGACCCCTCTGCTTCAAAAACAACTGCCATGAGCAATTCCAAGCATTCTGACCGACGACAACACTCTAGAGATGAGGCTCTACGACCAGGAGGCTCCAGGAGGAAGTGTGCGGCACTTCGGAGGTCCAGATCGGCCGAGCTTCAGACTTTGTCTTGTTGGTTTGCTTTTATTTAATTCCGTACTTACTTTACTATATTTGTTATTGTACCTCTGCACTGTAAGTTGGGTTTCTCCGCCTCCGGAAAGTCCGGGAAGGAGACCAATAGTGGACGGGCATTCCCGTGTATAGGCCTTGGATGTACTAACCCTGGGGGGTCGGGAACCAAGTAAAAATCCCGCTGTGTCCCTATGTCTGTTTATTTTCGTTCAGCTTTACTTTTCCGCTGCACTAACGCTCTGAGTCCAGAACGACAATCGAAAGTCTTACGAAGTTTCTGAAATATTTGAACGGTCGATATTCACCCCCGCCCCTCTATCGATGGCACCGGTCCTACATGATCCCTTCAAACTCAGGATCAGGCTTTGACGGGGGCGCCCGGGACGCTGGGGGCGCCCGGGACGCTGGGAGCTCCCGGGACGCTGGGAGCGCCCGGGTTGACCGGGTCAACTCTTATCCGTTGGCTTCGCTGGCTTCCGCTTCGTTAGCTTGAACTGGGGGCGCCCGGACCATCCAGGGCGCCCGGGAGCATGGGGGCGCCCCGCCCATGAGCTGTCGAAGCACTTCTTTTGCTTCATTTGTTTTTATTCACCTTGGGGGCGCCCGGGACACTCCGGGAGCCCTACTCAACTACTGCCTCACTCCTTTGAGGCTCTCTGAGCTGCAGACACTCGTTCCTTCGGTCCTGCATCCAGGGTTAGTCCAAAACAACATAAAACAATAATATGTTAGTTTTATACAGCCTTAGCTGTCTTGGTTCTGACTTTTGGTCTCCCAAATGGAGCCCTAGGTCGAACCGACGCCTACTGTTCCCTCGACGGAGAACGCGTCCTCACCTACTCCTCTCGGGAGAATTTACCTGATGCCAACCGGCTCCTCCGGTTGGACTTTTGCCCAGCAGTCCTTCGCCAGGTGCCTAGATGTCCTTCGCCGGGTCTTCAGTACCAAGCTGTCCTTCGCCTGGTGCCTAGCAGTCCTTTGCTAGGTCTTTGTACCCTGGCATTCCTTCGCCAGGTGCCTAGCAGTCCTTCGCTAGGGCTTTGTACCCTGGCATTCCTTCGCCAGGTGCCTAGCAGTCCTTCGCTAGGGCTTTTCCTGCACACTCGAGTAACATGTTAGATAACCATTATCTCTTAACTTTTGAACCCTTTTACCATTATCAAAATACAGGTTCGACTTGGGTGCCTTCTGCACCAACATAGTCAAGTTAAGTGTTCTGTTCAAGTTAGATTTTTTAAGCTTGATACTTAACCTGATTACTGTTTAATTTATATTTAGTGCCCCAATTACTGCAGATGCACTGACTTAAAGCATCTTGAATTAAGGCAAAGACCAAAGCATCTCAATCCATTCTAGGTTATCAGTCAGAAGTACCCTAAGGTGCTTGTGAGATGCTGGCTTCTAAATCTATAGGTGCATGCAGTTCTAGGGTTGGGGCCTAGGCTAAGTCCATTTGCGAAAAAGCCCTAGTTTTGAAGGGGGTAGTTTTTCCAAAAAAAAACTAAGTCAAAAAATTGATTTTAAAATTGTAAAAAGATTTTGAAAATCAAGTAAAGCAGTTTATTTTAGAGACTGATTTTAAAATTGAGTAAAGCGGTTAAAAAAATAGAGTAAACCTATTCTACCAAGCATAATCACTGATAAAGATCAAGAAAAGCAAATAGTCAACTCCATAAGTCAACTGGTAAAAGAGAGAATCAGCATCGTCATACAAGTCAAATATAAGTCAACCCTACTGAGTAGGGGCAGTCAAATAGTCAATCGTACTAAACTAGGAGGAGGGACTGGGATGATCCGATGAGCCTGGCTGCCAGGATCGAAATAGCGTCATCATCTCGTGATATCGTGCATCGTTGGTCTCTCGATCGGCTCGGCGAGCATACATATACTCCGCGTGATTAGCTTCTACTTCTTCCCTCAGACTGTGTATCTCGGTCTGAAGTAGAGCTAGTGTCTCGGCAGTCGTCGGAGGTGGGGGCTCGTCCATCTGCTATCGAATCTCGGCCGCCAAATCTCCGACATCGACCTCAACCTCCTTATCTGAGTCGATCTGGGGTCCGGCTCGCTGACGTCTCCACGATAAAACCCCGGTACCCGATACCTCAATACCAGCTAGGGAAAAGTTCCTAAAACCTATCTCATCAAATTCAGTCATCGTGGTCATCTCTCCATCGGTAATGTTACGACCATGATGATGAAGAATGGAGGTGATGATGTGGCAGTAAGGGGTGCGTACCCGCCCCTGGGTGGTAACAATGGACGCATGTAGAATCATATGGAACATGTGGAGTCCAATGTCGATATCAAGATGATGGATCAATGCATACAGAAGGAAGGTATGAAATGGTCATATGGTCGCGACGTCCCTAGTGGATAGAGGTAGAATACAGCGGACTAGAACTCTATAGAGAGCGTAGTCCTGGACCTGAAGGTCAACAGAATGAAATCATCTGGCCAAGGGGTTTCTAGCATCCCTATAGAAGTAGGAGTATAGAGTGTCTAGGTCAATGTGATAGTATGGAGCATCAAAGGGAGGATCCCTAGGAGGATAGCAGCAAAAGGTGGACTGAGAGAGTCGTAGTCCAAGAAATCGGTTGAGCAATGAAGGTGAAATTGTCAAGGGCATCCCTTGAACTGTGGTGACAAATATAAGGTCATTTTGTCTAATTATGTTGTTGTAAAATTCTGCACAAAGGGATGTGTTGATGGGATGGGTGCAGAATACAAGGTTGTCTAATTGATAAAAGTTAATAACATTCATGGTCAATGGACAAGATTGAGTGAAAAAGTGTCTATTTAGGTAACTAGTTTTGATGGGTTTATATATGGTCCTGGCAAACTTATTGCAAAGTTCTAAGGTTGGGAACCTAGGGTCGGGGCTAGGTTCGGTACCGGGGTTTGATTGGTTTGCTCTGCGTTTTCTAAGATAAGAAGCATGCGTTTAAAAGAAAGGAATTTAAGAAAAATAATTTTAAATGCGTATGGAAAAGGAAACAAAAATTATACTGAGTAGCCGTTCGGGGAGGCATGGTCGAGGTTGAGGGAGTCACTTGGGGGGTGTTAGGTCGCCTTGGAAGGAGAAGAGTTGGAGAAGAAAGAAGTTTTGGGTGTGGCAAAATGAGGAGGTTCGGGTGGCTTATATAGCTATTTTAGCTCGGGCGCCCGGGAGCTCCCGGGCGCCCGGGTCAGATGGTCACTGCTTTTAGCAGTGACCTACTGCTGGATGGGGGCGCCCGTGATGGCCCGAGCGCCCTGGTCAGAGAGGGATGGTAGCTTTGCTGCCTTTGACTGGTACCGGGGGCGCCCGCAAGGGTCGGGGTGCCCTAGTTAGGGAGACATGGCAGTTTTTCTGCCTTGAAGGAAGTGAAAGAGATGTGGGGGGCGCCCGAGGAGTCATGGGCGCCCGGCTTAGGTGGGAATTAACAACATTGTTGTTTTGTTGACCAGTTTGACCATTTGACCATGGTTTAATTATTTCGACCATGGTATGACTACTTTGACCATGATTTGGCTGCTTTGACTATGGTTTGACTACTTTGACCATGGTTTAACTAGTATTAGGTCAACTCCGTTCTAAACTACAAGATTTAATGTTTGTATTTACACAATAATACAGGTATTAAATAAATTTCAATTAAGTTAAATTTTACCATCTCACACATTCTAGAGTTGTCAATCACGTTTGCCTTATGGGTTTTTGTGAGACAGGTTTTTGATAGACATAATTATTTTGAAAAATCATGGTTTATTTTGAAAAAGTTAAATTAGTTTTGAAAACAATTGTTTTCAATTTATTTTTTAAAAAAATATTTAAATCTACAATTAACTGAAAAGTTGTGTTAGGTTCGAATTTGACCAAGAATAATTTGAATTTGAATTTCAAAAATTGGCTTCCAGGTCTTGGCGAGGCACTAGGCTTTCTTTGGTTGTAGCCTTATTAGATCATCAACCCTTTCCTTGACAAAGCCTTTTAATGAAGTTTCATTTTCAAAATTATTTTTTGAAAAATTCTTGTCTAACTAGTTTGGGTATTGGATCGGTAGCTTCGGCTAGTTTCACCAGTCTAAAGAGACCAAGTAGAGTATACTTGACCTTATAAGAAGAGGCTTCCCTAACGTACTATCATCTCACCGCCACCCAATACTATGTTGTTCAAATTTCAGTTATGTTGGTTCAGTTCTTAAACTAACTAGTCCTAAGTCTAAGCATGGTAAATTGTAAAAATTAAATAAACAAGCAATCATGCAATTTAAAACAAGAATAGAAATTTATCTAACTATGAATATTATTTTTAATTTGGCTCCCCCTAGACTAAAGCCACGATAATGGTTTGGTAAGATGTGAATCTTGTCCTTCGGGATCCAATACTGATTTGATCCAATTTATTTATTCAGGCACAGTTTGGGTACCCATGCCTGAAGTTTAGGTCTAGACTGGTTCAGTACAGCATAGTATGATCTTTGTCTAGACTTGGTTCTATAGCCTAATCCGGATCGATTTAGAACCGACTTCTGTTTTCCAAGAATCATGTAAAGACCCTTGGAACCAGAAGTGAATCGTTCTAAGGCTGTTCTGAGGTCCTTGACTTGAGTTTTCAAGGAGGAGTTCTCTTTCTCAAGTTTTTCAACTTGAGTAGAGGTTCCTTCTTGCACCTTCTCAGTTAAGGATCTAGAGTCAGCTCCCTCTTTTAGGATTTTTACTTCCTGTCGGAGAGATTCGACTCGGAGTTTGGCTTTCGCCAAGTCTCGAAAAAGATAGACAATTAATTCGTTTAACTGACTTCTAGAAAAACCACTTACAGTGATTTCGCCATCCTCTGAAAATGTGAGTCTGCCGTCGTCTGGTTCCGATTCTGACTCGGTCTCGATTTCTTCCGAGGCGGTTAGTGCGAGGACGTTCGACTGTGGGACCTCTTCTTCTTCTTCGGATGAGGATTCGTCCCATATTGTCTGAAGTGCTTTCTTGTTTCTTGTCTTCTTTGTTTCCTTCAGATTAGGGCATTCAGTCTTGTAGTGACCCTTCTTTTTGCATTCGTAACAGGTTACATTTGGTTTGTTCTTCTCATTTGAAGGTTCAGCTGGTTCTTCCTTTCTTCGGCTGGCTTTCCTTTTGTTGGTCTGATTTTTTAGTTCTTTGTAGTAGTCCCGAGCTAGCCGAACCAGCTTAGGTTGATTTCCTTCACTGTCTTCTGAGTCTGAGTCTGAATCAGACTCGGGTGCAGGTTGAGGCTTCTTCTTCGTTACCGCTCCAGTTTTACCTGCAAGAAAAGTGATGCCTTTCTCGGCCATGTGCAGTTAGTCTGCTTATGCAATTCTAGTTCAGAAAATAGTTCATCTAATTTGATTTTAGAAAGATCCCTTGAAACTTTGTATGCATCTACCATAGATGCCCACAAAGTATTTCTAGGGAAGGCATTAAGAGCATACCTGATCAGGTCACGATTCTCTACCTTGTGACCGATGGTGTGTAGACCGTTCATCAGCTCCTGAATTCTGGCATGGAGCTGAGCTGCTGATTCACTATCGTTCATCTTGATGGTATACAGCTTATTCAGTAGTAGGTCCCTCTTGCTGATCCGGGTGTCGGAGGTTCCTTCGTGCAACTCAAGCAGCTTACCCCAGAATTCTTTTGCACTATTGAATGGACCTACCCGGTTCAACTCTTCTTTGGTTAGGTTGCATTGAAGTGTTTGAGTTTCTTTGGCGTTAGCTTCAATTTTTCTTTTGAGGGCATTTTTAGGTATGTCCAGACCAGACTGGATTATTATCCACATGTCCACCTGAGTTTTCAGGTGGACTTCCATCCGACTCTTACAGTAGGAGAAATCCTCCCCACTGAAGAGCGGTGGTTTGGCAGTGCTGAAGCCCTCTTGCATGGCCATTTAAGAATTATCTGAAAAAGAAAGAGAGAGAAAAAAAACGTCCCAAGACTTGGTCTTGGATTAGTAGTGCGGGAAGAAGATAAAACAATTTTATCGAGTGGTGTTGCACCAACCTCGATTTATGATGAAACTTCGAAAGATAAAAAAATAAAAAAATAAAAACAATTCGAAGAAAATTCAAAAAATTCTCAAATTGATGATTGCACTAAATTTGAACTTTCCCGCTCTGATACCACTTGTTGGATCGATAGAATACGATAGAGGGGGGTGAATATCATAAAATCTTTTCAGATTAGATTAAGAGAAAATTACGCAGCGGAAATAAATAAACACAAACGCGAACACAAGATTTTTACTTGGTTCGGAGTCGCGGTCGGCTCCTACTCCAAGGCCCACGGTCCTTGACCGTTTACTGCGGGCAATACTATAATCGCGCAAGTTATTATAAGAAGTAGTACAGTAGTAGTGCAGTAACAATACAATTAAAATCTAACTCTTCGTTACCGACGCTCGGTTTGTATCATTCTTCGGTGCGTAGGGTCGTTGTCGGTGCTAGAACCTCGAGATCAAAAGTTTCCGGAGCGGAGCGCTTGAGCGAAGAGTATTGAGGCGTTGGAAAATTGTGTTCTGAAGCCTTGGGGGGTCAAGCCCCTTATATAGTGCACTTGGGGGCGCCCGGGACGTTGGGGGCGCCCTCCACGTGTCTCCCGATCCGCAAACCCTCATCCGCAACTCAGCCAGCCCTTATCCCTCCAGGATCGGGCTCAGGGTTTGACGAGGGCGCCCGGGTTGACTGAGTCTGCTGGCTTCTCGCTGACTTGAACTCTATCTGCTTCGTTGGCTTGGACCCAGGGCGCCCGAGGCATCCGGGGCACCCGGGAGCACGGGGCGCCCGGGATCACGAGGGCGCCCGCCCCAGTGAGCTTCCGAAGCGTTACTTGCTCAGCTTGTCTTGCCTTCACCTTGGGGCGCCGGGGACCTCCGGGGCACCCTACCCAGCTGCTGCCCCTCTCCTTTGGAGCGTTCTGAGCTACAGAAACTCGTTCCTTCGGTCCTGCATCTAGGGTTAGTAGCAAACAAAACGAAGCAAGCATGTTAGTGAATTTTATAGCCGTAGCTGTCTTGGTTCTGACTTTGGGTCTCCTAAATGGAACCCTAGGTCGAACCGACGCCTACTGTTCCCTTGATGGGGAACGCGTCCTCACCTACTCCTCTCAGGAGAATTTATCTGTTGCCAACCGGCTCCTCCGGTTGGACTTTTACCCAGCAATCCTTCGCCAGGTGCCTAGCAGTCCTTCGCCAGGTCTTCAGTACCAAGCAGTCCTTCGCCTGGTGCCCAGCAATCCTTCGCCAGGTCTTCCGTACCAAGCAGTCCTTCGCCTGGTGCCTAGCAGTCCTTCGCCAGGTCTTCGACTCCTAGCAGCCCTTCGCTAGGTGCCCAGCAGTCCTTCGCCAGGTCTTAGTCTCCTAGCAGTCCTTCGCTAGATGCCCAGCAGCCCTTCGCCAGGTCTTAAGATTTCGATGCCTAGCAGTCCTTCGCTAGGTGTCTAGCAGTCCTTCGCTAGGACTTCAATCTGCACACTCAAGTAACATGTTAGATAACCATAACATCTTAACTTTTGAATCCTTTGCCATTATCAAAACCAAGGTTCGACTTGGGTGCTGTCTGCACCAACAATCTAGACTTCACTGGGTTGGTTGTGACAGAGAGTAGCTTGCTAGAAGGAGGAGAGAGAGAAGAGAAGAAGAGAGAGAGAGATCTTTGGGAGAAGAGTTGGATGGGTGAAATCTAGGATTTCAATCTCACTACAATGCTAGTTGATGTCTTATGTATTGTCATATCCCTATCTCCATGTTTGTCCTTGTACAGATCCTAACTCTATACCGGTGTTAGCCCTACAGAAGCGAAGTTGTTTTCTATGTCCAAGAGAGGCACGACCGTGTAGCTCCTTTTGGCATGGCTAGATGTTGTTTTCTAAGTCTGAATCTGAAGCAAAGTTATAGATGTTGAAGTTCACTTCGATTTTATATAAAGATCAGTTTAAACCTCCAATTGAGTATGATGTTATGGTCGTTTCAAGATCAGTCCACAGTGTAGTCCTCTTCATGAATGTGCTCTATACCGGTGTTAGCCCTACAGAAGCGAAGTTGTTTTCTATGTCCAAGAGAGGCACGACCGTGTAGCTCCTTTTGGCATGGCTAGATGTTGTTTTCTAAGTCTGAATCTGAAGCAAAGTTATAGATGTTGAAGTCCACTTCGATTTTATATAAAGATCAGTTTAAACCTCCAATTGAGTATGATGTTATGGTCGTTTCAAGATCAGTCCACAGTGTAGTCCTCTTCATGAATGTGCTCTATACCGGTGTTAGCCCTACAGAAGCGAAGTTGTTTTCTATGTCCAAGAGAGGCACGACCGTGTAGCTCCTTTTGGCATGGCTAGATGTTGTTTTCTAAGTCTGAATCTGAAGCAAAGTTATAGATGTTGAAGTCCACTTCGATTTTATATAAAGATCAGTTTAAACCTCCAATTGAGTATGATGTTATGGTCGTTTCAAGATCAGTCCACAGTGTAGTCCTCTTCATGAATGTGTCTCTTTGGCATGTGACCATGTCTTGCTAATATTTCATCCAAACTTGCTCCATTTTGCTCGAAAAAGTCATCCTATCAATGAAAATCAACAAAGAGCAGTTATCCGAACCAAAATAGTAAAAGTAGCATGAATCATATAAAATAGGATCTAACAACATAGAATAGAGCCAAGAATAGTAAGCGAATGAGCATTAATAGTAGTGTAAAAATGTGTCTATTCTATGCTCATCATTGTGCAATGAACGCATCTCCAATATTGCTTGTACTTTGCTGGGGTTGGCTTTTATGCCTCTCTCAGTTATAATATATCCCAAGAATTTGTCACTCCTAGCTCCGAACAAACACTTGTCAGGGTTGAGCTTCAATCCATACCTTCGCAAGGTCTGGCATGTTTCTTCTACATCTGCTATTAAGTTTGTCGCTCGACTGGTTTTGATGAGGATGTCATCAACATAAATTTCAATATTTTTTCCTATTTGCTCCCAGAAGATCTTGTTCATCGGCCTCTGATAAGTTGCCCCTATAGTTTTTAATTCAAATGGCATAACAGTGGAACAATATGTATCGTCGACGGTAATGAAGATGACTTTTTCTTTATCTTCTTGAGTGAGAGGGATTTTAAGATACCCCTGGTAGGCGTCGAGCATACACATCAACTGATTTTCAGATGTAAAATTCACATCTGGTCAATTCTTGGCAATAGGTAACAATCTTTGGGGCAAACCTTGTTGAGATCTCTGAAATCAATGCAAACCCGCCACTTGTTATTAGGCTTGGGTAATAGTACTTTGTTAGCTAACCAAGCCGGAAATTATACTTCCCTGATATGTCTTGCTTCTAAGAGTTTGCAAACCTCCAATCTGATCTCTTGGTTTTGCTCGGCACTGAAGTCTCTTTTCCTTTTTTTGGTCAGTTTGACATCAGGGAACATGTACAACGTGTGCTCCATGATTTCTTGAGGTACTCCATTGAGCTCTTGCCGGGACCAAGAAAAATATCCTGGTTCTATGTGAGACAAGCAATCAAATCTTGTCTCAGATCAATCGGTGGGCTAGCAACTATCTTTACAATAGCGTCTTCTCTTTGGTGATGAATCTGGATTGTTTCCTTTTCCTCCAGCAGCTCATTCCATGGTGAATGTGATATAATATTGCACTCAGCTAGTTGGACTTGAAGTGTTTTCTGAGCCTCGGTCTTCATATCATCCACGTAGTAGTGCCTAGCCACTAGTTGGTCCTGCTGGGTATGGCTTGGCGGGTTTCCTAAGAGAATACTCGGTTGATCCGAGAGACCTCTCCATGTCTACGGATTAAAAATTTAATCCAAATGGAGACCCATCTCCCTACGACCATCTCGTGCCGTATCGAACGATCCAAATCACAACTCGGCCAATTACAAAAATCGGCCTTGTGATTTGCTCAATTGTTCGACCGCGGAAAAGATGACGAGTTGATCGTTGACTTTTGTGTTTATGGTCAGGGTCCAGTTAATGAATTATGCACCATGATACGATATCAAAATAATAAATTAACTTACATGAAATGACGAGATGAATGAATAAGGCACATAAACAACATAAGGATAATCAAAGGAGCATGGAAAGAGTTATACTCTTCTGATCACCTCACGGCCTTCTACCTTATGTCCCTCCATTCACGAATGTCATGTGGGTGACAATCTACCATGAACTGAGATCACCAAGACCACCAACCGAGCTCTTTTTCTCACCTTGGCCGAAATAGGAAACACCTAGGGTTTCCCTTACGTCAGCACCTTCTTCCTCTTTCTTTGCGCTGCCGACCACTGGAGCTACACCAGGGCCTCTGGACTGACTGCAGTCCTTGAGAGGAAGGAGAAGAAGAAAAAAAAGGAGAGAATTCTCCTTCTTCCTTACCCAAACAGCCCGCTAATCAACCCCTCCCTCAACCTTGCGGCGCCGCCACAAGATGTGGTTGCGCCGCCTCCCACCGGCTGTCGGCGCCTTCTTCCCCCTCAGTGAGCACCACACAAGGTAGAGGACTCCTCTGCCTTGTCTCTATGAGCCCCAGCCGAAGTATGGAGGAAGGAGAAAGAAGAACTGAGGAGAAGATCTCCTCTTCTTCTTGGAGCCAGCCGAACCCTAGGAGAGATAGAAGAGAGAGAGGAGAGAAGGGAGGCCTTGGGTGATAACTCTTGGATTAAGCATTGGTTTCTTGATCTCTATGGGTATATATAGGGCTAAGGTAGAGACCAAGAGGAGGAGTTGGATCTTGGCCCACCAATGGATCTAAACCTGATCCATTAATTAAGATTCATTCTACTAAAGGATCTTAATTGAGCTTCCTCACCAACCCCCATATTTTCATATGGGCTCCACATATTACGAGTCGTTCATCCCCCCGTGTTTAAGATCTTGAATGCCGGATCAAATTGACAATTCAAATTAATTAACCTCTGAGTCCTTGACTAGTAGCACTCGACCTTATCATCATGCCGGATCAAATCCACCTGCAGGGTTTAGTATGATGAACCTTTCGAGCTCATCAAGGGGGCATCATCATCCCGACTCTCCAAGACATGGATCCCGTCAATAATCAACAGCACATCATATTATTAATATTATCTCCCAACTTACCGAGCCTATCGATCTAACAGAATAGATCTCACCCACTGGTAAATCAAAAAAATAATAGTTAATAATATATGCTCATTATTATATCAGGATTAAGGGATTATACTCCATAATATAATCTTGAGGTCCTATCCAATTATCGAGTCAGTACAAATTTGATAACCTCGGATTTTGGTCCTGCTCAATGTACTCAAAGCACACTAGTGTAATTCTATTGTCAAGACCAACCACACCTAATTACACTATAACTATCCCGATGGATTGTCCAATTCTATCTCGGTTGTGGGCCTCTATTTATACTAAGCAATGAACTGATAACATGATATTCCGTGTGACACCACACACCATATTATCTACAATGCAAAATAATTGGACTTTATGCATGTACTGATATAAACAGACACCTAATGTAGTTGTGGTTCTCTTTTCAAAACTAAGATACTCATATAAAGAAATTCATGTCTTTCAGTATACACATCTTACAGGTCCCCTTTTACTTCTCTAAGTCAATCGCCTATCAGAAACTTAATAATCAAGTAATAAGGGGAGACAATTGCTCGGAACTCATTAAAAGGAGAACTCCCTAGAATGGCGTTATAAGAGGAGGGAGCGTCTACTATTAAGAAGGTAGACCAACACGTCCTCTTCAATGGTTCTTCTCCGAGCGATATGGCCAACCTGATCTGGCCAAGCGGTAATACCTCATAGTATGTGAATCCAAAGTGTGTTGTGAGCACAGGCTATAGCGGGGAGGTTTCAATATATAGTTGGTCAAATGCCTTTTTAAAGAGGATATTGACCAAAATACCAGTATTAACAAAACTACGATAGAATTGATAATTGGTGATGACTATCATCATCTTTATGGGGGCCTCTATTCCTCACAAATCTTGAGGTCCAAAATTGATCGGTGGTCCCACACTTGGGCTCAGCTAAATTTCCAACCTACGTATTTGAGACCTTCTGGCTCTATTAGTGTCTCCGTAAGTAGGGCCTCCATAAATGGTATTCACTCCTCCCTGCACGGTGTTCCATTGATTCTCTTGTTCTTCATTGATGAGAGGTGATGGAGGTACTGGTAGCTCGGCCGTAGGAACCAATCGATCTGCTGCCGCAACACCGGGTCTGAGCAAACCTCCCCTTTGTTAATTTCTTCTGTTTAGGTTGCCTTGAGTGGGTACCCTTTGCGGGCATCCACGCTGTTAGTAGGAGCCCTAGAGCCAATTATGTGATGATTGACTAGAGGCATTTTGTATCATATTCTATTGTTAATAAAGGCATGTTTGGTTATTATACTTACTTTGTATTCTGTGCCGAATGACTAAGTATAATAATATCCTTGTGTAGTAGGTTCTTATCTACATTATATCGATTGGTTGAATCGATAGTGAGATAATGTAGAGAACACTACACTAAATCATTCCTAGTCGAGCATTAATATTCAGGGACAATATTAATGCATGGAGACTAGCATGTAGGTCAACTGATGACTTGAGCTCACAAGTCATGGATATGTGATATCAAGTTGACACATGGGTATACATTGGAGAATGTGTACTGAATGACCCGCAATGAGAAAGTTTCATAGATTATCATATGAGTGTCATAGACTTTCTCATGTGACTATTGGTATGAATAGTCCTTAGACCTGAAGTCACCATGGTTCCCTACATAATGTACTTTGGTATCGTCAAACGTCACCCGTAACAGGGTGAACTATAAAGGTGATCACTGGGTATGTAATGAATTATGCAGAGGGATGTGAGTGATGTAGATGGGATCTATCTCTCCCATATGACGGGAGTGATATCTGTGGGCCCCTTGATCGAGTAGGACTACTGAAACGCATGGCCATGCTCAAATGAGTCAATATGAGATATTGAGCTCATTTGTTTGAGTGAGTCTACTCGGGGATCAAGAAACACAAGATTGATTGAGGATGACACGGTCTATGCCTCATTGGTCAATCTAGATATCAAGGATAGAAGGACAAGGTCATACACTATCATAGTCACGGAGGTTTAGTCGGATCTCGACTTTTCTTGTTACTTGGGTAGCAGTGATGCATTGCTAGATGTCGCTCATTGCTTATGTGTCTAAGGTGTTAGGCGCATTGCCAACGTCACGAGAACCTATTGGGTCACACACAAAGGACACAATACTTCGGAAATTCTGTTCGGCTATACCAAGCCCGAGTGGGGAACTCGGGAGTCCGAGCCCGAGTTGGAGAACTCGGAAGTCCGAGCCCGAGTGGGGAACTCAGGAGTCAGAGCCCAAGTTGGGGAACTCGGGAGTCCGAGCCCGAGTTGGAGAACTCGGAAGTCCGAGCCCGAGTTGGGAAATCGGGTGATCTGAGCTCGAGTTGGGAACTCGGGGGGCGCAGGTCGGGAGCTCGGCAGACTGAGTCGGAACTCGACAGACTGGATCGGCACTCGGCAGACTGGATCGGCACTCGGCAGACTGGGTCGGCACTCGACAGTCGGGGCTCGCCACTCGGGAGACTTGGTCGGGAGACCGAGTCGGAAGCTCGAGAGGTCCGATCGGATTTGCATGCAGGAAAGAGAAAGGTCTCTCTTCATTGGATGAAGAGAAGGTGAAGAGTCACATGGAAAGATGTGCTCTTTATTGGCTTTAATGAAGGGAAGGCAAAGAGACAAATAACTCTTGGTATTCATGGGATGAATATAAAAGGGGTCAAGTTAATTTCGAAATGAACTAAGTGTGCTTTCTTCTTCCCTTCCTCTCTTCTTCCTCTCTTCCACTCTTGGCCGAAACTCTACTGTAGAGTTCTTGGTGTTTTCGAGCTACCTCAAATTGCTAGCAAAACCAAGGTAGTTTACCTGAAGTTGAGAGATTGTGTCCGTGTAGATACGAATAGAGGCACGGACGTTTGAACGTGCAAGAGATCCGGCGCATCTTGGACGAGCGGGATATTCGAAGGGCACGCTTCAAAGGTATAAACAGTAGATAAATCTATTAGATAGATAGCTTTGTACGAGTTTTCTTTCGCATGGATCGCTCGTGGGTTCTTATTTCCGCTGCGTTTTTATTGTTTTGTGCCGGGAGAACCCAACACACGCTGGGCTGGTTGAGCTTGCCCTCGGGTGTACTGTCTACAATCTTTGGTATCATGTGTGGTAAGTATAGAAGGGTCGCCCCTGGTTGACCTGGGGAGATGTCTAAGCAAACTCCATTTGATGTATTTTCCTTTGACTGCCTCCTCGATTAACCGATGTTGCTTGGGGCCCTCTATTAGGGCTAATCGGCACTATTGCATTTTCGCCGTCTGGATGGGATGGAGCTGATGTGGTTTTCCTCCTCTGAGCGACTTGCACTTCTTCTACATTGATGTAATTGGTGGCTCATCCCAAAAGATTGTCAAACTTTGGGAGCTTTCTTACCATAGATTGGAAGAATCTCCGTCTAGAAGCCCCTGCGAGAAGGCACTAACTAGAACCTCCTACGTGGCTATGGTCATATCGATAGCTATTTGATTGAATCTCTTTATGTATGCTCTCAGGAATTCCTTGGCACCCTACTTCAGAGCAAACAGATTTATGTTTGTCTTATGATATCTCTTGCTGCTTGCAAAATACTACAAGAAAACCTTCTTGAACTCCTTCGAACTATGGATAGAACCATGGGGAAGCCAATCAAACCACCTCTAGGATACACCCGAAAGAGTGGTTAGAAAGACTCGGCACTTTACTCCGTTAGAGTACTGTTGTACCAAAGCCACATTTTCAAATTTCATCAGATGCTCTTCAAGATTAATTACCCCTTCATATTCGCTAATAGAAACATCTTTAAAATGGCGAGATAGATGATCTTCTAGTATCTAGGTGGACAAAGGTACTTGCGGCCGATCAGGAGATTTCCGATCAGCTAGTGCTTTGCCCTTCTGAGAATCATGCAATAGGGTGTGACCAAAAGAGGAAAGCTCCATCTAATCGGATCTGGCTTCATTTGCGTCCTCCGAGGAGAGGAAAGCTCATGGAAAAGGAAATTGTGCTTGCCTGGGTGCTATGTCTACACCCACTGGAGGCACAGCTGAAGTCATTGGAACTCAAGAAGTAAGACCACCTGCTTGTTGCTACTAATGCGCCAAAGCTTGGCCCTTTGCCAGTATCAAAAGATCTAAGTCCTCCTAGGACAACATGACAGTAGTAGCTTTGTTATTGTTATTGTCGAAATTAGCCATTCTTCATGTCGCAAATCATGTGTATATTCCCACGGATGACGTCAAATTTGATCCTCTCAGAGATCGATGAAGAACAAAACAACAACACATAGCGAAAATGTTGACTGAAGGAGGATCACCGTCTTCAATATCCACGAACAAAAAACACTCAAAAGAAGAGCATTAGTAGCAAGCCCGGGGGATCCCTCGCACATGCACTCTGACACTCAAGTCAATAACAGGCAGTGGGAAACTGAAATTTAGAGCTAGAGGAGATGAGAACTCGTAAGTACGTCATACAGGAGGGACTCCTTTATATATGCAACACCCTTTAATAACCCTTCGCCGTTAAAGTGTCACATCAGCCGTAATAGGGTTGTCAAATCAGTAAATTTTTGTAAACCGTTTGTAAAAGTAAAAGGACCAATGGGTTACTAAACAGGTCAGTTTTAATGAGCAGATCAGTTTTAATGATAAGATAATGCTATCCATGTATTATCAAAGATTGGCCTAGATTTATGAGTTATTAGGTTATCTGTATACTTTTGGTGGAGGCTCATCTTCATTATAGTTATACGAAGGCTCAGTCTTGCTAAAAGCTCTTTATAATTAGTTGGGCGTACTTAGGTTATATTTTACTAGGCTATAAAGCTTATTCGATTTTGATCGCCTGTGCGGCAGGTCGGCAGACAGCCAATTGGTCGTCCTCTTATTAATGATTGATCGGCTATATATTTAGCTAGTTGTTCCGATTTTATCCTTCCCACATAACCTAGGTTATGGGTCATCATTATGACCTTTGCGTCCATTCGGCCAAGCAGATCGGCCTACCATGTTATACAAAGACGTCTAATCGGATGTTCTGAGTGAATGATTTGTTCGGGTGACCTCGTTAATGGGTTTTCTTCTAATCTCTAATTTATTCTTTTATCGTCACGTATCGCTAAACTTGTCATGTCAACTGCTTGACCTTGACTTTTTTCCTACGCGAATCAGGATCCCAAAATTCCCTGTATCATTATATATTCCATTCATCCCTTGCTCGATTGTTTAATCAATGGCTCTCTTCATGCTCGCTTTTCTCTCCGTCGTGCTTCTACTTCGTAGGGAAACTCAAGTGCAGCTCTCGCCATCATTCTATTCCCGCTCCTGCCCGTCCTTGTAGTGCATCATCTGGTCCACCATGGCACAAGCCGTCAACAAGGAGCCTCGCATGCATGGCCACTTCCATCCTCCACCTCTTCTTCCATGACTGCTTCGTAAATGTATCCTTCCCCTCTTTCTAAATGTCTCAAAATCATGACTGCTTCCATGACTACTCACAAGCTGTCTGGTCCATGATTGCTTTGTAAATGTATCAGAGCCATGGTTCAGACCATGTGCCGTATGTGAGGATCCTCGAACAAAATTATGGAGAGGCTCGAAATAGGACAAGTATGACCGGATACTTGCAGGGAGCCTTAGAGCAGGTCAAGAGTAACTGGGTACGAATGCTCGCGAGGATACCCAAAGATCCGGAGTAGATCAAATTAAGGGTGATCGGATACTCTCGGGGAGGCCTGGAGCAAGTCAAAAGGTGATCGGATTGCTCGCAGGAAAGCACAAAGCAGGTCAAAAATGACTGGATGCTTGCAGATAGGATCCGGACTAATGGTGGCCCTTTGTTTGAGAGGAGTTTGAGAGGAGGAGTTTTGGGGATCAATCAATGTCCCACTTTGATTGGAAATGGAAAAAGATTATGGGTTAAAAGAATGAAAAATATTTCCATTTGTATGAGACTTTTTGGGTAGAATCCAAGAGCAAAACTACGAGGAGTTAGATTTAAAGTGGATAATATTATGTAATTACGGAGATGTATATTTTTAGAGTCCCAACATAATGGATTAATGTAGATCGATAGTGAATACTTCTTCCGTTGCAAACGCAGGTTGGCGGACCAAATTGGAAAGTTTCGCTTGGCTGGCGGGACGCCGCGGCGGCGAGCCAAAGCAACGCCAACAGGAACCTCCCAGAGTCCCAGGCCCCGCCTTCTCCAGCCTCTCGGAGCACATTGCCTCGTTCAACACGAAAGGCCTCGGCACCTACGACATGACCACGCTTTCAAGCGCCCACACCATCGACTGAGCGCAGTGCACCAACTTCCGCTCCCACATCTACATCGACGATGACGTCGACCCCAGCTTCGCGGCCGCCCGGCGCCGGAACTGCCCTGCGGCCGACAATGACGCTAACCTGGCGCCGTTTGACTCACGGACGCCGAACCAATTCGACAACATGTACTACCAGAACCTAGTGGCGATGAGAGCGCTGCTGCACTCCGACCAGGAGCTGTTCCACAACGGGACGCATGACGCGGCGGTGAGGCAGTACAACGTCAACGCCAAGGCGTTTGCCAAGGACTTCGCGGCGGCTATGGTGAAGATGGGCGCCATCAGCCGTCTCACCGGAGTCCACGGGGAGATCTGATTAAAGTGCAGGGTGGTGAGCAGCCAATAGCATGCTCATTCGTGGCATTCTTTTACACCGAAGCAAATAATAGTGTTCTTTACGCCCTATTCAGAAACATGTTAAGTCGGGATTGAATTTCAATTCTTATATTTAAAATAAATTGTAAAATCAGAATTGAATTCAATTTAATTGTTATACTTTTACGATTTTATCCTGCGAAGATGAAGCCGGAGCAACTTTAATTTGTTTTATGAGGGAGCGATTTGGTAACTTAATTTGTTCAAGTAAATTCCTTTCACAAATTATATGTGTTTAGGTGTGATTTGTTTTGAGGGGTTTGAAAAGAATTGGAATTCAATTTCTTAGCAATTCCTTCTTTAAAATTGCTATCAAACAATGAAATTGAATTTCAATTCTCAAAAAAATTCCAATTCCTTCCTTTCCAAATAGAGTGTTATTCTTTCCTAAAATGAACATACGAGGTTAGTTATCCTACTTACGGCTCGTGAGCATAAATATTCGAACTCCAATTCTATACAGCTAATCCGACGTTTAAGTCAGCACAAGTAAAAGAATAAAAAGAATTCACAAACAATGGAAGAATAAAAAAAACTCACAGATATGGAAGAAGAAAAAGAAAGATTATTCGAGAGCTTAGTGAAAAATAATTTCTCTGTATACAAGAAGAAAATCATACATCTATCTTTACCTTCTTCAGTGGTTATATAATCGGGAAAAAAAATCTCGATGTGCGATATTACACATTCTCCAACTATCCTCGTGAAGATCGATTGAGAAACTAGATATAACGGTTGTTTTGGAGATTTCCACATGCAACATGTATCCCTCAGTTATTCGCATGATGGACGATTAGGCGATCAAAGTCCAACCGTCGTTACAAGAATCTCCACGTATAAGTTGTCATGTGTCCATCAGTTGCTCGAATGACTAAGAATTAGGGAATCAAATCTGACCACACTATAGGAATCTCTATCTAGTTTTCATATTGGACTTCCCAGCCCCAATGAATTATTATTGGCCAAGTGCTAAGTACTCGGGGATCGGTCTTGAATAATTTCCCCAAATCCTAGTGAGATGCCATTGGACCGAGTACTTTGGGAGTACAAATCCGAGTCGAGCTTTTAGTACTCGAGTCAATCCAAAAGACCATAATGCTGAGGGATACTAATCCGGACATAAACTTTTGGTGTTTGAACATGTCGATCTGAAAATGAGCCTTTAATGCTCGGGAATACCAATCTAAATATGACACTTGTGCTTGTGAGTGTCTATCCAGAGATGTATCTTTAGCATTCGGGGATGGTGAAGACTCGATGATGAATGGCGCTCAGGAATGTCAAGAGGCTCGGGAATTAAATCTGGCCTTCTCGATTAGCCATTCAAAAAACTAACCCGGGAGCGATCAATATATATCAACTATACGAAAAATACAATAAAATTTGTAAATTGACATGTATAATACATGTTCATTAAGCTGTAAACATCTTTTTTAAAACTTGGGCACCTATCATTTTATTTAGAAGTCTCAGGAATTAAAGCACCATTTTGAAGGAACATTAACGTTTAAAAATTCAGCTGCAGCACAAGTGAAGCCAGACTTAAATTACATATTCTGCTACAAAATTCTGACAAATGTTTCTGAGCTAGAGCACAAAATTCATATTAATCATACTCGGGTTTTGTCGCAGGTTTGCAAGCTTGAGGTGTGGATGAACTGGAAGCCTTCTTCGATGAAGATCGGTTCTTTACCAGAGGAGCAAGTGACTGGACAACATCAGCCATTAATGGCCGATAATCAGCCTCTGGTTGCACACACATTGCAGCAATGGCTGCCACCTGAACAGCATCCTTCATGGAGTACTGACCTTCCAATGCTGGATCCATTATCTCTATTACCTTCTCCCTGACGTTGAGATAAGGTAGAGCCTGTGGCAACCAAAATAACAGAAAGATGTATTAATCAGAGCACCATTGTGTTATGTTCAAAGTTGTTTGCCTTCTAATAGGATTCTAATTCAATTATTATTACACTCATTCAATAATAATTAGGTTTAAGTTGAGAGATGATAAAACAAAAAAAAATGGTTGAATGGTATTAAGAAATTCAATGGTTGTACATAGAAACAAACTGAATCAGTTACAAGTTACAACAACAGCAACAAGCCTTATCCAATTAGGTAAGGTTGATTATATGGATTCTTCTACGTCATTGGATTTTGTCCCTTAGTATATCATCTATATTTAAATAATGTTATCTTATTTTATTGTTGCTAACCAAATCTATTTTGTCATTTCTCTTCCTTGTTTGATCTACGTATTTGTCATTATTTCACATCGTCTAACTGGGACATTTATTAGTCGTCTAAATACAAGTCCGTGTCATCTTAAACGTGTTTCTCAAGGTTTTTCCTCGTGCAACTCTCAAAATTTTTCCACAACTGAATCAGTTAGAAATTTAAAAATGATGTCCCAGGTAACAGATGAACCTGGGACGACCGGCCCGGCTCCACGAAAAGTTTTCCATCGATCGCCAGGGTAAATCGAAAAGCGTCGCGGTGGGCAATCCAGAAGCCCAACGTCCCGAGGTAGGAGGTGAACTGGGGGGAAAAATATCCTCTCTTGTTACAACTACAATTTATATGCATTTTGAATTCTTGATCAAATTTGAACCAGTAACTAATCCCAACATGGAAGCATTGAAAAAATGCAAAAAAAAAACTCAAACATCCTGGGACATCTAACTGTCACTAATATAAATAAGAACCATAACTCCTAGTATGGATCAATTACGTATTTGAAGGGGAAAAAAACAATATTGATGGTCCAAGACCATAGATGTAGATAGAAAAAACTTCAATTTACTTCTTGAATAAATAAATTGGCCAAGAATCTCCTAGATATACTTAAGAATAAAACACTAGCAAAATCCCATCTATGAATACTTTTTGTTGTTATCAGAATACGTAGAAGCTCAATTATATTAACATAGTAATTGGAAATGGAAGAAAAGTTGCATATTGATATGCATGTTCCAAAAGAAAATTTAAAAATTTTAATCATTCTACTAATACAAGAACAACAACCAAGTCTTATCCCATTAGATGGGATCGGCTATATGGATATTTCTACGTTATTGGGTTATGTTCCCTATTATATCATTATCTATATTTAAATAAATTTTATCTTATTTTATTGTTGTTAACCAAATCTTTTTTAGTCTTCCTCTTCCTCGTTTGATGTGCTTATTTATCATAGTCCACATCGCATATTGAGGCATTTATTGACCGTCTATGTACATATCCATACAATCTTAAACGTGCCTCTTAAGTTTTTCATCAATATATGCAACTCCGACTTTCTCTTTAATGATCTCATTCCTTATTCTGTCCATCCTCATGTGTCCACACATCCACCTTAACATTCTTGTTGATACAGTCTGGCCCTGATTGTTGTTTTGGTGTTGACACCGATTTTAGTTTAGGTGGATGATTATTGATTATGATTAAGTCCTGATCGGGGATCAGGCATGGTATGGAAAATCCTAGTCTGGAGGGCTAGGTGTTGGAAAATCCTAACCTGGAGGGTTAGGTGTTGAAAATCCTAGTCTGGAGGGCTAGGTGTTGGAAAATCCTAACCTGGAGGATTAGGTGTTGAAAATCCTAGTCTGGAGGGCTAGATATTGGAAAAGTCCTAATTCGGAAGGGTTGGGTGAAAAGTCCTAGCTTGGAGGGCTAGGTGAAAAGTCCTAACTTGGAAGGTTAGTTGCAAATTCCCATCCTGGAAAATTAGGTGAAAAAGTCCTGGCTTGGAGGGTCAGGTGCCTAGCTTGGAGGGCTAGGTTGGATGATGTTCTAACTCAGAAGGGTTGGGTGAAAAGTCCTAGCTTAGAGGGCTAGGTGAAAAGTCCTAACTTGGAGGGTTAGGTGCAAATTCCCAACTTGGAGAGTTAGATGGAAAAATCCTTTGCTTGGAGGGCTAAGGTGGATGAATTCCTAGCTTGGAGGGCTAGGTTTGAGTCCCTGGATCGGTCTGGTAACCGATCAGGGACATTGGCACGCTGCTCCTTCGTGGATCGGTCTGGTGACCGATCCAGCGATGTCTGATCGGACTGGTGACCGATCAGGGAGCGCACACTAAGGTTGGGAACCTACTGTGTGGCTCCTGATCGGACCGGTGACCGATCAGGGAGCAGGCTGCTTCCTCTCTGCCTTGCTCCTGATCGGTCTGGTGACCGATCAGGGAGCGGACGGTGAGTGAGTTCCCTTGCTGATCAAGTCCTGGATCGGTCCGGTGACCGATCAGGGACTTTGGATCTGATTAAAAAATCACTGTTCATCTGTCCTGATCGGTCTGGGTGACCGATCAGGCTTCACTCTGATCGGTCGGGTGACCGATCAGGCGTGTATAGCCGCGAGAGCTGGGAATCCCAGCGAAGTAGTGAATCGGTCTGGTGACCGACCCACACGCCCTGGATCGGTCCGGTGACCGATCACTTTAATTCAAATTGCGCTGTCAGACGCTCTGATCGCGTCTAACCATATCCGATTTGCTGCCACTTACATCTGATATTTGATTTACTGTGTGATACGCTGCTCTAACACTCTGATTAAGCTGCAGGTGACAGGGGAGGATTCAAACACTCAAGGAGAGGTCAATGGAGGCTTTCCTTGGAGCAGGTTTGTCCAATTCTCCATTTCAGGTTGCAACGGCCGAGCTGCAGACTGGAGCCGAGACTGTAATACCCCAAATTTTTCAATATAAAAATCATGACAATGTATGAACAATGGTTATAATGAAATGATATAAATTTCATTCAATCACATACTAGGAAATGTCATGAATGCATGAAATATCGTATTCTTGAATATGAAATATCATAAAAATATTATGAAATAATATTTATGAAATATTATGAATGCATGAAATATTATATTCATGGGATGTATATTGGGCTTGGTTTATTAGGCTTGGAAATGAATTATTAAGAGGTAATAAAAAGAAGGTGCAAAGTGGAGGAAGCAAGGATCGAACCTTAAACCTATCACTTGGACTAACTCCTTCCTAACCAAATGCTCTAATGGGTGTTTCGTGTTAGGAGAAGGGGAGACATGCTTGTTAAGGCTTGGGCAAAGAAGAGACATGTCTTTTCACAAGAGGTGTATAAATAAGAGTAAGAGAAGGAAGTTAGAGAGAAGTTTTCTTTTTTTTCATTCTTCTTCCTCCCTTCTCTTCTTCCTTGCCGAGCCTAGCCTTCCCCCTTCCCTTTTCGAAATTCTAACCCTAGGGCAATTACAAGAAGGAGAGTCCAAGTGTCATTGCTCTCTACCAAGACCAAGGAATCCTAGAGAAAATTTGGAAGAAAAGGATTCTCACATACCCTCCAAGTGTAGGGTACCCTACGGTTTGAAGAAGGTGAAATTCCAGCGCAAGGATGTAAGTGTCCTCTCGCCTGCAACATAATTGCTATCGAATGGTTACTTGTTTCATCCTTTTGAAAATTCACAAGAACTTCCCTAGTGGAAGTTTCGGCCACTTCTTGTAAGGGGTCCAAGAAAGGGTTTTTGATCAAACTTTGATGCATGCTAGTACCCCTAGGAACTTTATACTCATATGTGATGTTTCCAAATTTTTGGAAGGACAAAAATTAGGGTTTGGTACCCTACAAGGTTTCGGCCAAGAGGAGGAACACTAAGAGCTTTTGGGTTGCTTGCTATTCTATTATGTTCCCATGATTAGTAGTGTAAATAAAGTGGTCGTGCAAATGTTTGTGTGAAGATTGGATGTCAAAAACTTAGCCTACCCTACCCTACAATGTTTCGGCCAACCCTAGGGGAATTAGGGTTTAAGGTTGTATGATTTTCCTTATGATATATCCATGCTTAATGGTATAAGTGAAGTGTTTGTAAGAATGCTTGAATGAATGCTTGATGGGAAAACCAAACTCCTTACTTGTAACTTTCGGCCAACCCTAGTTCTAGGGTTGGGAAGTACTTAATGAAATCACGAAGCATGCTACTAATTATATGATATGTGTATAATGTATGTGACCTATCTTGTTAGGTATAAAAGCATGCCTTATAGCCCATGGGGCACCCTGATGATATGAACATGATGTGTTTGATAATATGCTTAAAAAGGGATACTCTATTGAAACTGGGATCAAGAGCACCCGAATGTGTGGTGTGTCCCTAGGGGATCAAGAGCACCCTTGATGTGTGGTGTGTCCCTTAAAGATGTGATTAAGAGTACCTTTAGGCATATATATATATGAGTAATTGCATGATAAATTACTTTACTTTGAAAGTTGTGTACCCGACTCGGAAGGGGGTCGTTAAACAAATCCAATGTGCATGTTAACTGAAGGTCATGGCATTGGTAGGACGGAAGGGTCCTGCTCTAATTAGATTGGTGGCTCGCTACCCCAATTTATTAGGGAACGCGCTTGATGTGGTACTACAACTGAGCCCTAGATGATGATATGATATTTTAAAGTATTTACCTTCATGAAACCTTTTGAAAAACATTTTCTCTTTATGTGATGATCTTGTTCCGTAAAGCATTTAGAAATGTTTGATATGATGCTTATGGTTCTATCTTGATATGATCTTGTGCTATAAAGCACTTAGAAATATGCGATATGATGCTTATGATGCTTATAGTTCTGTCTGGATTACTGTGTACATGATATGATGTATCGATATGGATTTTGCGAGTAGGTCCGGATTCTTACTAAGCATGTTTTGCTTACTAGTTTCATGTTGTTTTCTTATGCTGCAGATAGCGGTAAGAAATACTTGAACTAAAGGAAGAGGCAGAGGGAAAGCTAGAGGATGTGTGTGGTGATGGCTCGGGAAAGGATGAAAGATTCTTATCTACCTTATTATTGTCTAGAATCTAAACTGCTTCTAATAAAAGATTGAAATTGTATTACTATACTCTGAATGTGTGATGATTATGACTACCCTACTGTTGATTAAGTTAGAGATATGGAACCTCTGTCATGTTAGATAATACTATCATTAATGTCTAATTCTTGTAGTATGCATGCTAAGTAAAATGCTAGATATTTACTATTTTCTGTTGCTTATGAATGCTTCTTTTGCATGTATCTAAGGCTAGATAACTCTTACTATATTCTTACTTGAGATTCCATGCTATAGTGTGTTAAATGATCTTCCTATTAGGTTGTAAATGCATGTAGATATAAAAGAAATGAGAAAACCTTACTTGGTAAATTAGTCTTTAATAATGCCTGCTTACTACACTTCTTGTAGTATAATTGTTTTCCACTGGTTATACATGCTTAGCATAATGAATGATATGAATGTATGGACCCGTAACCCCGCATTTATGGTAGATATAAGGGCGGGCGTTACAGAGACTGGGGCTTGGCTGAGGGGATCTCAGGAAGACCAAAGAGGGCTCAGTGGTAGCTAGCGTGCTGTGTTCTTGTCCTTGCTAAGTGTTTGAGTAAGATCCTTCTAGTTGTTTCTTTGTGCTTAAACTTTATCTGTGATTGAAACACTGTGGAGAGGTTTCTCCACCGAGAAGGAGGTTGCTTCTTATCCGGTGATGATCTGCCGACGATCAAGGGATCGCCCACCTTAAGGGCACGCCAAGGAGTAGGGGCAAGTTATCCCCGAACCTTGTAAACCCTCCTTGTTAGCGATCTTGCTAATTGTGGTTGCTTGTTTTCGGTTTCTGTTTTGGTTTTCTGCATTGCTCTATTGCTTTATTTCTTCCGCTGTGCTACTGATAAGATTGAGTGCAGAAATCTTGATAAGTGCCAAAGATAAAAGAGATTGGCTATATTCACCCTCCCCCCTCTCTAGCCATCCGTTTCCAACAAGTGGTATCAGAGCTTGGGGCTCTGTTTACGGCTTAACATCCAAGAGTTATTAACAAGATGACTTTGAGAGAAGGCTTCTCTACCACCCGACCTCCATTCTTTGACGGCGCCGACTTTCAATATTGGAGATCAAAGATGGAATATTATTTGAAGATGGATATCCACACTTGGTTCGCGGTGAAGGAGGGATTCATCCCTCCTAAGGATGATGAAGGCAAAGAACTCGAGTCTTCACGGTGGACTGCCGAACAAACGCGAAAGAGTGAAGCCGACGCGAAGACGGTTGTCACTCTACAATGTGGCATGAACAAAGACCAACTCATCAAGGTTGGTCCTTTCACAAGTGCAAAGGACTTGTGGAACAAACTCATCGAGCTTCACGAGGGCACCCGGGACTCAAGAATTGCCAAGAGGGATTTGTTCCTCAATCAACTCCAAAACCTCTCCATGAAGGAGAATCAGTCGGTAAGTGAGCTCCATAGCCGGTTCAAGGAAGTCCTCAATGGGCTTCATTCAATTGATGAAAAGGTCGAGAATCGCGACCTTGTGAGGTATGTCTTGAAAGCATTTCCAAGGAATGCTTTGTGGTCATCCATGGTGGATGCCTACAAAGTATCCAAGGATTTATCTATTGTAAAGTTAGATGATTTGTTTTGTGAGATGGAATTGCATGAAATGGCTAACAAAGGCCCCAAGGAGAAGGGGATTGCCTTAGTTGCAGGGGACCGAACCAACAACAAGAAGAAGGAGAAAGAAGTCTCTTCATCCTCATCCTCTTCCGAATCCGAGTCCTATTCCGAAGAAGATGGCAGTGACTCCTCTTCATCCGAAATGGCGAACTTCGTGCGAAGGATGATGCGAAGGGATCGACGATTCAAGAGTAGAGGTAACTCTAGTGAATCCAAACTTGATAAGACTAATGTCTCTTGCTTTGAGTGTGGTAGGAAAGGGCATTTCAAGAATGAATGTCCAAAACTAAAGAAGAACGAGAAGAAATCCAAAAGGAAAGAAGAAAAATTCAAGAAGAAGAAGAAGGCTTTGAAGACCACTTGGGATGAGTCATCCTCAAGCTCATCCGATGAAGAGAAGGAGGAGAAGAGCACAAGGCAAGTGGCACTCATGGCTCTTGGTGAGGAGAGCGGTGATGAATCTCCAAGCTCCTCAAACGCGGCTTCATCATCTTCGGATGATGAAGAGGTAATTTCTCCCGAGCTTGAAAAGTGTTATAGAGCAATTGCATGTTTAACTAGTATGCTTAAGAAGTCCAAAAATAAGGCTAAAGCATTGCAATTAGAAATTGATCAATTGAAAAACATCTAGGGATGATAACATTGATGATTTACATGTTGAACTACTAGAAGATGAAATTAAATCATTGAAACTTGAAATTGAAAATTTGAAATCCTCTAAGGTTGAGGAAGTCAATGATTTGCATAATGAATTGCTAGTAGAGGAAAACCAATCATTGAAGAGTGAAGTTGAGAAGCTCAAGAATATTCTTGGAAAGTTCTCAACTAGCTCTAAGACCCTAGATATGATTCTAAATGCCCAAAGGGCGGTTTACAATAGGGCCGGTATTGGTTACCGTCCTAAGGAACCGTCATTTGTGTCTCTCATGTCTAGAACTGATATCAGACAATCTAGGACACCCAAAATCCAAAAGAAAATGGTCAAGGCATGGGTGCCTAAGTCATGTTTAGTTGATGCTTTAGGTCCCAAGGTTTGGGTACCTAAAACTTCTATTTTTCGAATTGTGTAGGTTATGATTGAGGGGGAGCATCTATCAACTTGGTTCGTTGATAGTGGATGCTCCAAACACAAGACCGGGGATAGATCATTGTTTACCACACTTCACAAGAAAAGTTGAGGTAATGTATCATTTGGTAACAATGGTAGTCTTAAGGTCATAGGGATAGGAGACATTCAAATATCCTAATGTCTTAGAATTTCAAATGTCCTTCTAGTCAAGGGGATGAAATTTAATCTCCTAAGTGTCAGTCAATTGTGTGACACGGGTTACACAATTGACTTCCAACCAAGTCAATGTCTAGTTAGACAAAATGACACCTTGGACACGGTACTAGTAGGAGCAAGAGTAGATAATATTTATCAAGTTTCATTTAAAAGTGCTACTAATGTTTTTGCTAAGTGTCTCATGTCAAGAGAAGAAGAGTCCACCCTTTGGCACCGGAGACTAGCATATGTGAACATGAAGAACATCCGGAAGTTGGCCAACAAGGGACTAGTCCGTGGCTTACCAAGCATCAAGTATGAGAAAGACAAACTTTGTGATGCATGTCAAATGGGTAAGCAAATAAAATCTGCACATAAAGGTAAAAGCGCTGTAAGTACTTCCAATGCATTAGATTTACTTCATATGGATCTATTTGATTGTAGTACTATCATATCATTGAATGGAAGTAGATATTGCTTTGTGATAATTGATGATTTCACTAGATATACATGGACTTACTTTTTAAAATATAAGGACCAAACCTTAGATATTTTCATTTCTTTTTGTAGAAGAGTTGAAAATGAAAAATCATCAACCATTAAGACAATTAGAAGTGATCATGGAGGTGAATTTCAAAACCAAAGGTTTTTAAAATTTTGTCAAGATAGAGGTTATAAGCATGAGTTCTCTACTCCTAGAACACCACAACAAAATAGTGTTGTAGAGAGGAAGAACCGTGTTCTTCAAGAGGCTGCACGAAGCATGCTCAATGAGTACTCACTCCCGAGTTACTTGTGGGCTGAAGCTGTAAATACAGCTTACTATGTGCAAAACAGAGTCCTCATCCATAGGTTCTTAGGAAAGACTCCCCATGAATTTTGGTTTGAAAAACCACCTACGGTTAAACACCTTAGGGTGTTTGGTTATAAGGTGTTCATTCTAAACACCAAGGACCACCTTAGAAAGTTCACGGCAAAGGCTGATGAAGGGATACTAGTCGGGTATTCCCTCGTTAGCAAAACCTATCGAGTCTATAACAAGAAAACTAGATTAGTTGAAGAGTCTTCTGATGTGGTTTTTGAAGAAATTCCAAAATCAATTGACCAATCAGAAAATGTAGAAGGAGTTCAACTCGAACTTAGGAGACTAAGTTTGAATGAAACTCCAAGTGTTGTTGATGGTGATGAGTCTGATGATGGTGATCCTGGACAACCCATTGATCAGCCAGATCCTGAGGCTGAACTTGTGTCTAGTGGACCCGTACAAGAAGCACCACCAACACCTAGGCAAACTAGATTAGCCTCTAGTCATCCCCAAGACCAAATTGTTGGAGACATCCATCAGGGGGTTAGAACTAGATCATTCTTCCGGAATGAGGCTAATGAAGTTGCCCTAATTTCCGAAATTGAACCTAGGAAAATTGATGAAGCATTAAGTGATCCCGATTGGATCATTGCAATGCAAGATGAACTAGGTCAATTTGAGAGGAGTGAAGTTTGGGACTTAGTCCCTAGACCCAAGAAGACCACCATTATTGGAACCAAATGGGTCTTCAAAAACAAATTAAACCACAAGGGAGAAATCATTAGAAACAAGGCACGCTTGGTAGCCAAGGGCTACAGTCAAGTTGAAGGTCTTGATTATGATGAGACTTATGCTCCCGTGGCACGATTAGAATCCATCCGATTGATGCTTGTATTTACAGCACATCGTGGCTTCAAGTTATATCAAATGGATGTCAAATCGGCCTTTCTAAATGGTTTAATTCGAGAAGAGGTCTACGTCGAACAACCTCCGGGGTTTGAGAGTACCGAATTTCCAAACCACGTGTTCAAGCTCAAAAAGGCACTTTATGGCCTTAAACAAGCACCCCGAGCTTGGTATGAGCGGTTGTCGACATTTCTAATTGAGAAGGGCTTCGTTAGAGGCCAAATAGACCCTACACTATTTCTACAAAGAGATGGTGACAATATTTTTGTAGCCCAAGTATATGTCGATGACATAATTTGTGGCTCAAACAATAAGGGTTATTTAAATGAGTTCATTTGACACATGGAGAGTGAGTTTGAAATGAGTCTAGTGGGAGAGTTGACCTTCTTCCTTGGACTTGAAATCAAGCAAACTCGCGATGGTATACATGTGCACCAATCAAAGTATACACAAGAAATGCTTCGAAAATTCAACATGAGTGATTCAAAAGAGGTAACCACTCTTATGGCTACAAACACAAGACTAGACAATGATGAGAGTGGTAAACCCGTTGATTTGACTCAATATCGGAGCATGATAGGCAGTTTGCTATACCTTACAGCTAGTCGACCTGATATACTATTTGCTGTGGGTATGTGCGCTAGGTATCAAGTTTGTACCAAGGAATCTCATCTAATCGCCGTTAAGCGAATTTTGAAATATCTCAAAGGCACGATTAAGTCGGTCTATGGTACCCCCGTACCGAATCATTAGATTTAATTGGCTATACGGATTCCGACTACGCTGGATGTAAGTTGGACCGGAAAAGCACAAGTGGGGGTTGCCAATTCTTAGGTTCGTCCTTAGTAAGTTGGTCAAGTCGAAAGCAACATTGTGTTGCTCTCTCCACGACCGAGGCAGAATATATCGCCATGGGAGAGAGTGTATCACAATTGTTGTGGATGATATATACTTTAGAGGACTATGGATTGAGTCACAAGGATGTGCAAGTGTTATATGATAACATAAGCACAATTAACTTAACCAAGAATGCAGTCCATCATTCTAGGACCAAACATATTGAGGTGCGTCACCACTTCATTAGAGATCATGTAGCTAGGGGAGATATTGTACTCTCACATGTAGAGTCCAAGTCAAACCTAGCTGACATCTTCACTAAACCACTCCCCGAAAATGAGTTTAGTTTCCTAAGACGGGAGTTGGGAATGTGTCGTGCTTCATAGGGTTAAATTGCATTCAAAACCCTTCATGATTATTTCGAAATTGTTGGGAAACAATTGGGTAACTTTGGGAACATCTCACACAAACTATAAGGTTTACCAAAACGTTTTTGCTTGCTAGAAATGGGGTGAGATGTTAGGATCAACTCAATTTCTCAAAATGTCAATGCATCCCTTGAGAAATTAGGTTGACGAGATAATAATCACGGTGGTGACCAAGTATGGAGAAAACCATTGCATAACATATGTGTATATGGCTCCATGATCATACTTGGACATTCCAATCAAGGAAACTTGATTGGAACATTGGATTTGATACAAACATAGTTGAAATTGCTTGAGTGATTGTTGATTGAGTTTGACTCCATTTAGATGGATCAAAGTGATTGTTGAACCTATAAGGACTTTTGATCCTTGTTCGGGGATCAATTTTAGTCATGAGATCATATCCAAGTTCGATAAACTTCATCAGATCTCGTTGGAAAGATTCAGAAATTCTGAAACTGAACATTTCAGTTCGTATCAAGTTGTATCAGGAACCCTGATCGGTCACCGGACCGATCAGGCATATGGCTGATCGGTCTCCGGACCGATCTGGCTCCTACCTTTGGTGATCGGTCGACAAACCGATCAGCGAGGCAAGCAGTGACCTTCCGGAATCTTGACCAAGTGTTCTGAACTAGCCTGGAATGGTCCCCAGACCGATCTGGCACCCTGCTGGGATCGGTCCACAGACCGATCAGGAGGGTTCTTCGAAAATCATCCGACCCTACTGTCCCCTTCCTGATCGGTCAGCCGATCGATCAGGATCCTTCCTGATCGGTCACTAGACCGATCAGGACCAGGCCAGTCCGATCAGGCCAGAGCCTGATCGGTCTGGGCTCCATCAGATCGAACGGTGATCCGTTCAGGTGCATTAAAATCTGGTTGGTGGACCGATCCACCAACCGATTAACTCCTCCCAAAACCCTTCACTCTCGAACCCTAGCGCCGAAACCTCCCATCGCGCCACCTTTGCTTCGTGCGAGAGCTCTCCAGTGCCTTCTCTCCCTCCTTTCCGTGCTACGAGTTGGTGCGAAGGTCTCTACGGGCGTCCCTGTTCTCTGCAGTTCTCGTTTGCTCCAGTCTTCTGCGTTTCTGTCTTGCGCCGAGGCTTCTTCTGCGCAAGCTTGTGCTTCCAATCTTCAAACAACCTCAATGGCACCAAAGTGAGTTTTTGGCTTCGATTTTCTTGTAAATCAGTTCATAAAACTATGTTTTGAAGCTAACCATGTTTGGTCTTGTTCTTGTGTTGTGCCGTGATTTCTTGATTTGGCCTGACCATCTTTCCATCTGCTCATGATCAATTCTATCTTCTGATTAATTGTTTCTTTTGTTCATTGTCATTTCTGATTGGGTCTTACCTTTGATGATCAATTCTTGAATTTTGATTCAATCTATGTCCATCCTGATCAATCAGTTCAAACTGTGTGTGATCACTTCCCTGATTAAATCATGATCGTATGATCAATTCAACCCTTTAGGAAGTCTTCTAAGGGTAAAGAACCTATGGTGGAAAGCTCAAAGGGCAAAGATCTTTCGATAGCTACACCGTCTCCAAGGCCTCCACCACCTCAACATACTCGATTTCAGAGTATTAGTCTTGCTCTCAAATTCCAGTGACACAATTTCAAATTAATGCCATGTCGAACTATCGACCATTCCTTCATCTATGAACATTGCCCGACCATCCGACACATTATCACACATTATAATCTCCAATCCATTCTTTATCTTGAGAGGCCAATCAACCTTGACTTGGTCTCTGAATTCTATAACAACATGGTGAGTGGAGAGGGCACGGGGTGGAGCACGGGGTGGAGGACCCGTGTTGCCGGTATTGATCTTGAATTCAATCGATCTATTTTCACTAATTTTCTCGGCTGTCGCAGGTCAGACAATGATTTCTTTCTCTACCCTTTTCCTCCTAATCCCCTTCCAGTTCCCTTCGATGGAGTGACTCCCGATTCCATCTACGAGTACTTTCTAGGCCATCCCAGGCCAGAGGGTTCTGGTGAGCGCACCCGTGACTTTCCCACTTTCCCTGCTCTTCGTCTTTCCCCTGTTGACTATGTGTTGTTTAAAATCATCACCAATTGTCTCCTTCCAACTACTTCGAAACACCTTGATGAGATTCAACCATTCCACTGCTTGATGCTTTACGGGATGCATCAGCAGTTAGACTTTGACCCAGTGGCTTCGGTCTATTTCTCTATCATCGTCCACAGTATGCCGTTATCCCAGTCAGTCTATATGCCATTCGGTCATATCATCACTGCCTGGCTGGAGTCGGTTGGCATCGACGTTTCACAGGGCCGCATTGTGCCGATGATTCGACAGGACTGCCGTCTGGATCGTCGCATGCTTGCTCAGTCCGACATTGTTCTCGGGACCGAGGGGCTGAGGTGGAAGGATCGTAGCCGTGCGGGGGAGCTACCGAGAGCAGCTCATGACCAGGGGCTGCCAGCTACTACTGCAGATTATGATGAGTGGGCTCCTGATCTACGCTGGCAGGTTGCGGAGATAGAGCGGATGATGGAGCACGAGTTACACATTTCCGAGCTCTGGCGACAAGAGGTCCGCTCCGAGTTTCAGTCCTTTGATCGCCGTCTTGATGTCCTAGCATCTGATGTCTCTGAGATGAGCTCGTTCCAGGACAGATGGTATGAAGAGTGGTATCATCATACATTTCCTGATGATGCGTCCCCCAGTGGCCCTTCACCCGGGGATATCATATATATCGATGATTCCGACGATGATGCTGCTGACGATTGATGATTTCTTGCCTTGTATGACTCTCGGGCTGTATGCCCTGTGACTTGACTATTGTGGCCTTGTGCCACACGTATCTTGCTACTTGTCTGGATATTTTATGCTTTGACTTGTCTGACTTTGCCTCACATGCTTATCTACTCTTAGTATGTCTATTGTTGATGCCATGTTGTTTATATGACTATGATCTGCATATTTGCTACATTGCCATGTTCATGCTTATAATGCCATGTTTACTTGATACATATGAATGTTATGGCATGCTTTGTGAGTTGATACTTCGTGTTCATATGATGCATGTGATTGCTATATCTTGCTCTATCTTTTTCACATGTGTTCGTATGGTTATCCAACAACCTATCACATCTTTGTTGATTTGGGATACCCCTAGGGTTGAGGGGGAGTTTGTTTAAAACTTAACAGCCCCTCTAGCCCCTTTTCGGTGTTCGACAAAGGGGGAGAGTGTGGATTGGTTAAGTTTAGGATGATCATGTTGTAGGGGGAGGATCTGGATTCCCCTATGATTCTAAAGTTGAGCTATTGATTGAGAATCCCTAAACTTAAAATCGGATTGTCAAACAACAAAAAGGGGGAGATTGTTGATGCAGTCTGGCCCTGATTGTTGTTTTGGTGTTGACACCGATTTTAGTTTAGGTGGATGATTATTGATTATGATTAAGTCCTGATCGGGGATCAGGCATGGTATGGAAAATCCTAGTCTGGAGGGCTAGGTGTTGGAAAATCCTAACCTGGAGGGTTAGGTGTTGAAAATCCTAGTCTGGAGGGCTAGGTGTTGGAAAATCCTAACCTGGAGGGTTAGGTGTGAAAAATCCTAGCTTGGAGGGCTAGGTATTGGAAAAGTCCTAATTCGGAAGGGTTGGGTGAAAAGTCCTAGCTTGGAGGGCTAGGTGAAAAGTCCTAACTTGGAGGGTTAGGTGCAAATTCCCATCCTGGAGAATTAGGTGAAAAAGTCCTGGCTTGGAGGGTCAGGTGCCTAGCTTGGAGGGCTAGGTTGGATGATGTTCTAACTCGGAAGGGTTGGGTGAAAAGTCCTAGCTTGGAGGGCTAGGTGAAAAGTCCTAACTTGGAGGGTTAGGTGCAAATTCCCAACTTGGAGAGTTAGATGGAAAAATCCTTAGCTTGGAGGGCTAAGGTGGATGAATTCCTAGCTTGGAGGGCTAGGTTTGAGTCCCTGGATCGGTCTGGTGACCGATCAGGGACATTGGCACGCTGCTCCTTCGTGGATCGGTCTGGTGACCGATCCAGCGATGTCTGATCGGACTGGTGACCGATCAGGGAGCGCACAGTGAGGTTGGGAACCTACTGTGTGGCTCCTGATCAGACCGGTGACCGATCAGGGAGCAGGCTGCTTCCTCTCTGCCTTGCTCCTGATCGGTCTGGTGACCGATCAGGGAGCGGACGGTGAGTGAGTTCCCTTGCTGATCAAGTCCTGGATCGGTCCGGTGACCGATCAGGGACTTTGGATCTGATTAAAAAATCACTGTTCATCTGTCCTGATCGGTCTGGGTGACCGATCAGGCTTCACTCTGATCGGTCGGGTGACCGATCAGGCGTGTATAGCCGCGAGAGCTGGGAATCCCAGCGAAGCAGTGGATCGGTCTGGTGACCGACCCACACGCCCTGGATCGGTCCGGTGACCGATCACTTTAATTCAAATTGCGCTGTCAGACGCTCTGATCGCGTCTGACCATATCCGATTTGCTGCCACTTACATCTGATATTTGATTTACTGTGTGATACGCTGCTCTAACACTCTGATTAAGCTGCAGGTGACAGGGGAGGATTCAAACACTCAAGGAGAGGTCAATGGAGGCTTTCCTTGGAGCAGGTTTGTCCGATTCTCCATTTCAGGTTGCAACGGCCGAGCTGCAGACTGGAGCCGAGACTGGGGCTTGGCTGAGGGGATCTCAGGAAGACCAGAGAGGGCTCAGTGGTAGCTGGCGTTGGCAGTGTGGTAGCTGGAGGCTACGGAGGATGTTGTCACCTGGTGCTGTGTGGAGAATCAAAAGCGCGGAAGATAGCTTCGTGGAAGCAGAGTTCGAATACAGTCTTCTTGCTGCGCCTTGAGTTCTCCATTACAAGCTTGCTGCGTTCTTGAAGTTTCATCACTTTGAGCAAGCTACTGATTTCGAGAAGCAATCATCCATTACTTGAGCGCTTGAAGGAGAGAACAAGGAGCTTGGAGTCCGACAGTGGGAAGACACGAAGAAGGGTTCTTGCGTGAGATCGCCACTGGGTGGAGCTCAGGGAAGCTTGCTGTGTTCTTGTCCTTGCTAAGTGTTTGAGTAAGATCCTTCTAGTTGTTTCTTTGTGCTTAAACTTTATCTGTGATTGAAACACTGTGGAGAGGTTTCTCCACCGAGAAGGAGGTTGCTTCCTATCCGGTGATAACCGGGGCTTGATCTGCCGACGATCAAGGGATCGCCCACCTTAAGGGCACGCCAAGGAGTAGGGGCAAGTTATCCCCGAACCTTGTAAACCCTCCTTGTTAGCGATCTTGCTAATTGTGGTTGCTTGTTTTCGGTTTCTGTTTTGGTTTTCTGCACTGCTCTATTGCTTTATTTCTTCCGCTGTGCTACTGATAAGATTGAGTGCAGAAATCTTGATAAGTGCCAAAGATAAAAGAGATTGGCTATATTCACCCCCCCCCCCTCTCTAGCCATCCGTTTCCAACAATTCTTATCTCTGCAATTTTCATCTTCTGCTCATGTGCCCCAATCATAACCTAATTCAGTATAACATCGCAAGTTTAACTGCCGTTTTGTAGAACTTTCCTTTATGTTTTAGAGATATATTACAATCACATTAAACACTCGACGCTAACCTCTATTTCAATCATCCTACTTATATTCTATGTATGAAATCTCTCTCAATCCCTCTATCATTTTGCAAAAATGATCCTAAATACTTAAAGCTCTCGGTTCCATCCAACTCGTCATCTCATATCTTAACAATTATCTCATTACGTCTAATATTGCTAAATTTAAATTCCATATATTTTATCTTTACTCTACTAAGCCTAAAACCTTTCACTTCTAGTATTTTCCGCCAAGATTCTAATTTAACATTTACACTTTCACGTATCTATCTATCAAAACAATAATATCTACAAACAACATACACTATAGTACTGTATCTTGAATGTGTCTAGTGAGTTCATCCATGATTAATATAAAAAGATAGGGGCTTGGAGATGATCCATTATGTAACTCTATCCTTATTAAAAATGCTTCAGTTAATCCACCTAAAGTCTTCACTCTGGTCGTTATATCTTCATACATATCCTTAATTAGTTTAATATATGCTACGCTAACACCTCTCTTTTCTAGAACTCCATATAATTTCTCTGGGGATCCTATCATAAACTTTTTCTAAGTAAATGAATATCATATGTATATCTTACTTTTGCTCCTGATACTTTTCCATCCTAATAGTGAAATAATACATTGTTCCATCCTATAATAGCCCAGGTAAAATCATCTTGTTGCACTAGAAATGAATGGAATTAAATAAGATATAGCTAATGTAATAAGGATACTAATTGTCATTATAAAGGCTCTAGCTCTTTTTTATTTTAAAAAGTTCAGGAATACATGTGGAATAGATAATCGCCATCCACCTAAGTTAAAAATTGTTAAAAATAATGAATAAGAAGTAAGATAAAATAAATCAAATCTAATATCTGACTGTTCCGTTTGATCCAGCTACTAATTCTTATTTTGCTTCTGGTAATCAAAGGGCAATCTCTTACATTCAGATAGTGGAAGAAATTACGAAAACTATAAATTCTATGGGTTAACGCTTAAGATTCCACCCTCAAACCATATTTGAATTGTATTTAAAATATACCAACAGCACTTGAACGGTTAGATAACTATAGTTGATAATAATATCCATTGCCATTTTAAAACCATAAAGGAGACCTCAACCTCAAGCGACGCCTGACTCTTCTATGGCCACAAACAAATGCAAGGATTTATTACTTCCTTCTGTTTTA
This sequence comes from Boesenbergia rotunda, assembly GCA_024364735.1. Lineage (NCBI taxonomy): Eukaryota > Viridiplantae > Streptophyta > Magnoliopsida > Zingiberales > Zingiberaceae > Boesenbergia > Boesenbergia rotunda. Next base: position 340,147 of record JAGFNQ010006091.1, read on the forward strand.
GGAACAAAACAAAATAAAAATCTTTGTTTTCCATTGTTGCTACGGATTGAATTTGGACACCATTTTCATTTTATTCTTTTTCAGCACTCTGAGCAAGCATATTCATCAAAGTATCCACATGGAACCAAATCACATATACATGCAAGATTCACAGTGAAATAAAAAATTTGTTCTCTCAGAAACCAAACTAGATTTTGATTAACTGACGTAGACAGAAATAAGAGGATGAATATATAAAACACAAAACCCTATCGGTTATATATCACCCTAACTTGATTTATTCATAAAAAATGGATATAACATAGAAAACAGATACTAAGAGTGATGGTAAAGCTTTCCACATCTTTAAAAAAAAAGTACTTACCCAGGCTACAAGAATTCCTTCCCCTGATGGCCTATTCATGTCTACTGGGACCCTACCAGTTAACAGTTCCAATAGAACTACTCCATAGCTGTACACATCTGATTTTGTTGTTAAATGCCCGGACAATGCATATCTGTAAGAGAAGACAGTAGCTATTCATATGAAAATAGTAACTTGTTTTATATGCAGCATTACTAAATCTACTAATTTGTTTTATGTGTTGCATCATTGAATGTATTGAACACCCTTGACATAGCAGAGTTTTTTAAATAGTTATTATGAATATGAGGAGATAGAGCTGGTTTGTACTCTGGAGCAACATATCCTTGTGTGCCAAGTATACGTGTTGAAACATGACCACCTGCTTTATCAGAACCGAACTTTGCCAAACCAAAGTCAGAAACTTTGGCATGGAAGTTGTCGTCCAACAAAATGTTGCTGCTTTTAAAATCCCTATGGATGACAGGTGGACTGACATGCTCATGAAGATATTCTAGACCTTTTGCAGCATCAAGAGCTATTTGCATTCTAGTATCCCACTGCAACTTTGAAATGCCACCGCATGAACCTGGTGGTCAGAATCAGGTTGGTAAATGAAATGTGGAATTCTAATAATCATAGTCACAGAAATTGCAGTTCGAGTGTAAGGAAGTCTGTCTAGATAAGAGCATGCTGCATTGTAAACAGATTTAAGAAAAAAAACAGCATTATGCCTTTCTCAGCATTTTGGGTCAAGATCAAGTGAAAAAAGGAGCGCTATAACATGATACACTAGTTCGACAGGAAATCAAAGTCATTTTCTGTAATTACAAAATCAATGTGCTTCCATCTTTGACTTAAATATATTATGAATTTCGTAGGATAAGATATGTTTTTATGTAAAGAACTGGGAATAAGCAATTGGTTTAGTATGCAAAGTGAAAAAAGAGTTTGTAACAGTTCCTAGTGGCAAAGAGGCAGCACTAAGTATACGCCCCTTTTGAAACAACATAACTGTCTATGAGAGGATAACTTTTTAAATTACTAGAATCTCAAGAACAAATATTAATAAGCATCAAATAGCAAAAAAACCAGTATAAGTCAGTTTCTAGACATATGATTTGGGACCTTTTCAGAGATTAATTTCTTATTTATTCTTCTCTATTGTTTGACAACCAATTTGGTGAAAGATGCTCCAACAGCTCCAGATGTTTTGCACTTCTAGCTGAAACTTTGATGTGTGCACATTTAGCTGAAGCCTATCCCTAAAAATCAAGCTACAATAAAAATTTCTAGTTTGGAAATCAAAGTAGCAGCAGAAGTAAATTAAGCAATTGTATGATATTATGGTCAACTTCAATTTTAGAAGGGCACAGATTCTTCACAGCCCTTTTTAATCTTTTGCAAGCACAGAAGGCAGACTGTTTTGTACAATATTAATATTTAGAATTAACATTACATATTGTGCAGGCAAGACATACGAGCTAGTTATTTAGTAGGATCGCAAAATCTTTCTACAATTACTTGGTTGCGGGGACTACAAGAAAATTTTATTCTGTTGACAATAAGAGTGAGCTTTCCTTGAGGCGAATGAAAACTGTCGTGCAATACTAGAATAATTTATGACATACGTTAATAGAATTACACATTGCTTCCCTATTCTCATAGTAGATTCCTCTAATTAATCAAAAGTCAGTTAAATCTCCCAGAAACGCTACTGAAGTAAGGGAAACAAGCATAACCTTTTGTAGGATATAGATGTTCCTGAAGACCACTATTAGCCATAAACTCATAGACGAGAAGCCGTTGCCCGCTGTCAGAGCAGTGCCCGACCAATGTCAAGAGGTGAGGAGAGTGAAGACGGGTCAGAAGCTCCACCTACATTTCAAAGCCCAACATTATTGACAAACATTACGGTAAACTGATGGGATGATATGAACAAAAGAGAAACCTCCGTGTTGAACTCTTCCTCGCCTTGCTTCCCAGGTCGATCCATGAGCTTGACGGCCACTTTCCGGCCATCAGGAAGCAATCCCCTATACACAGCCCCAAAGCTCCCATGTCCGACGACATTTCCCTTCCCAAAACCCCCGGTGGCCGAATGGAGCTGCTTGTAGCTGAACACCTGCACCCCGCTGTCAATCGCCAAAAACGGCACATCGCCACCGCCATCCCCACTGCCGCTGCCTCTACCGCTACCGCTCGGAAAAGGCGCCACGTTTTCCTTCTCCTCGTTCCTCCCTTCTTCTAAGACATCAAGAAAAGCCAACAACCGAGATAATAAATCAACTCGTAAAGGAAAGAAAATGGAAGAGGAAGCTAACAGAGGTGCTCTGTGCTCACTAAGGGACTTGAGATGCTTGGAGACCTTGCTGCTGATGTAGCAATAGTAGCTGAAGGCCACGAAGAGGGAAGCCAGCGACAGCGTCGCGAGGACTACGATCACCAAAAGAGCCACGCTTTCCTCTCTCTTGTATCCATCCTCCATTTCTCCCATGCTGGTATTTGCAGCCGGACGATCTGGAAGGCGATCGGGGAAGAACTGAACTCCACTAGCCGAGCGAGTTGAGTGGAAACCAAGAACAGCTAGGTCTGAGGAGTGGAGCAGAGGCGTGGGGCACGGAACGCGAGGTTAGAGCTGAAAACTTTGTTTTATGCATTGGAAAAATTTTCAAATATTCAAAATTACTTCCGAGATTTTAAATTTTCTCCTTAAAAAGTTTAGTTTTTCTTTTTAAATATTATATTTTTCATGCTCCAATATCATGAATTAGACAACAGACAAATTGAACCTGAGATGATCGATCTAGTCCCACAAAAGTTTCTTACCAGTCATCATGGTAAATCGAAAAGCGCTCGCGATGGGCAGTCTAGAAGCCCAACGTCCCAGGGTACGCGTTCCATTTAAAAAAAAAAATTATAAATTGCACCATAGCTATCCTACTTTTTTTTTTATAATGATAATCGAATAATTAACAATTGGTCGGAATTTTTCCTTTGAAGATATATAGATATATACACGTTTGAAAATAATTTTTATCTCATTATAATAAATTATTAGTTTCACTTCAAACTTGAACGGATAATGACTATCAAGTAACAAAAGTTTGGTAAGGATACTAGAGTTGTGCATTTTGGCATTGATGATGAGAGATCTTTGATTTTTTTTAATTTAATTACTCGTATTACGTGTGTAATATAATATATAAATGCGTATAAATTATATAAAATTTATTTAGTTAAAATTAAAATTTTAAAATTTTAAATTATATTTTTAAATTAAAATTTAAAATTATCTTTTTTGAATTTGTTAAATTATTTTTAAAAATGTTAATTTTGGATTACTATTTAAATTTTTGTAATTATAAATTTATCTTCTGAATTTGTATTTTTAAGATTTGTAATTTTATTTTTTGAATTTTTAGAATTGGAAGAAATAGAAGTAACAATTAATAATAAGCATTGAAATTCTAAAGAAAAATATATTAACTAATTTAATTTTGAATTTTATTAAATCAATTGAGGACACAAATTCTTAATTAAATAGTAATATATATATATAACGAAATTAATTTTAGATTTTATTAAATTAATTAAGAGTTTATTAGTAAAAGGTTCAGATTATTAATTAATTAGTAAGATATATTTAATAAGACGGATAAATTTTATCTGATTGTAAGATAAGAATTTATTTAGTTTAAATTTTAATTTTAATTTTGAAATTTTAAAAATATAAATTTGAAATTATCTTTTTTGAATTTGATAAATTATTTTTTAAAATTTAAATTTTAGATTAAGATTTAATTTTTTTCGATTTGTAATTATAGATTTATATTTTGAATTTATCTTTTTATGATTAATGATTTTATTTTCTGAATTTTTAAATTTTGAAAAATAAAAAATTGAAATTACTAATAAATCTTAAAATTCTTTTTATCTGCAAAAAAGATAATTTAATTTTAAATTTTACTAAATTAATTAAGAATTGATTAATAAAAAACTAAATTTTTAATTAAATAATAAAATATCTAAATTTGGATTCAATTAATTTTAAAAATAGATGACCTTTTTTTCATTTGGCCATAAAATTTGTCCATCAAATAAATCTGAAAGTGCATTAATTAGCTTTTGATGTTGCAGTCCAACGGTCGCAATGATTTAAATACGGCGAATATAATATTACCTGCCTTATAATCGAAACCTGAATGTAAATATATTTACTATGTCAAAGTCAAAGAGAGTTACTGAGACCCCAATTAATTCAAATTTTCTTTTATTATCGATCTAATAAATTCAAAATATAATTGATACACTTGTAATAATGTACTAGTGAAGAAAGTGTTTCACGGTTCGATTTCTAATTATGATATATTTTATTAAATTTCTTTTTTAAATTGGATGTGAATCTTTGAACGCTGAGTTTCTAGATCACCCATCGTGAGTATTTCTCAATTTATCTTGGTGGCCGGTGGAAAATTTCTGTGGGATCGGACCAGCCACCCTAGATTCGTTTGCTACCTGATCCTACATATTGAAGAAAGTGTTTGAGTGGGGGCGGCTTGGAAGGTGCTCCCGTGCTCAGATTGGGGGAAACAACTTTAGAATCGGGAGGTGACTTCGCTCTTCCCACGCAACACATCGCCCCCGCCCGCTTCTACGCCCTCGCTTTCGCCGTCAACGCTCCACGCAACCATGTCATCGCCACATGCGAAGATGGACGGAGGTCACGAAGGGACATGTGTCGACCGCTTAATAGGTTCTTGGGTACAAATTCAGCGCACGTGACGGACGGTGCCTATCAGCACCGACCGCGGACATATTAATGATACGCGGTGGTTTATAGTTTATCGTTGATACGAGGATGCATGGCACGAAGCGATGGTGATAAACAAAACGAATCTTCGTCACCCATTAGGGTAAATGCCTGCCACTCGACGACACCGCAACAAAAAGAAGTTGCCCAAATTAGAAGTTAGAACCAGCTCTTGTTCTTCTCCCATGGCAGACGAAAGTAGCGGCAGGAGCAATGGCGGGAACAGGGGGAGTCAGCATGGCAGCGGTGGCCAGGGGCTGCTACAAGGGAGGTACAGGTGGGCCGACAGCTGGGCCACGATGCGTTCGCCAAGGTGTACCATGTGCGGCACGCGGGGACGGGCGAGAGCGTGGCCACCATGGTGCTCGCCAAGGAGAAGATCCTGCAGAGCGGGCTGGTGGCGCAAACCAAGCGCGAGATCACCGTGCTTCGGCGCGTGCACCATCCCAACATCGTGCACCTCCACGAGGTGATGGCCACCAAGACCAAGATCTATTTCGTCATGGAGCTGGTCCACGGTGGCGAACTCTTCACCCGCGTCGCCAAGGGCCGCCCCGCGGAGACCGGCCCGCGCCTCTACTTCCAATAGCTCATCTCGGTCGTGGCCTTCTGCCACAACCACGGTGTGTATCACCGCGACCTCAAGCCAAAGAATCTCCTCCTTGACGACCGCGGCGACCTTATGGTCTCTGACTTCGTCCTCTCCATCAGCTCTGATCAGATGCGCCAGGACGGCCTCTTCCACACATTCTACGGCACACCGGCCCGCGCCGCAAGGGTTACGACGACGCCAAGACTGACATCTGGTCCTGCGGCGTCATCCTCTTCGTCCTCATGGCCATGGCTGGCTACCTCCCCTTCCAGGACCCTAATCTCATGCTCATGTACCGCAAAATCCAAAAGGGCAAGTTCCAATACCCTTGCTGGTTCTCTGCCGACCTCGTCCGCCTCATCTCCCGCCTCCTCGACACTAATCCCTACACCTGCATCACCATCACCGAGATCGTGGACAATCGGTGGTTCAAAAAGGGAAATGATTTGCACAATAAAATTGAATGTCTCAGTGAAAATATTGACTGTCAATCAGCGGTATGTCCGATGTCCGATTGCCGATCGGACACCATTGGCTGTCACTGATCGCTGTCCCGAATCAAACTATACCTTGAGGGATGGTGAACTCGTCAGGATCGCTGACAATGATGAATCCTTCGGAATCGACGATAAATGATGCGAGATTGTAATTGCGGCGATCTCCGACAAGTTCACCGTGACCCCCAGGGTATAGTTTGGTTCAGGACAGCGGCCAGAGATTGCCGACGGTGTTCGATCGACGATTAGACGTCAAGCATGTCGCCGATTGACGATTAAAATTTTCATTAATACATACACTTTCATCGTGTGTATCATTACTCGTTCAAAAAGGGCTTCCACCAAGTCAAATTCTACTTCGAGGAAGGCAAGTTCCGCAGCCTCGATGACGCCGCCCCAACCCAATCCCCTCCGCCGCTGCCTTCCTCCGACGACTCCGAGTCCGATTCCGACTCCAATTTCTCCTCCACTTCATCCTCCTCCAACTGCAGCCATCGGCAGGGCCTGAGGCGGCTCCCGCGGCCCGTGAGCCTGAACGCCTTCGACATCATCTCCTTCTCGTCGGGTTTTGACATCTCAGGCCTATTCGAGGAGCAAGGCGTGGAGGCCCGATTCGTGTCGGGCCAACCCATCGACACAATCATATTCAAACTGGAAGAGATCGCCAAAGTGATGAGATTTATGGTGCGGAAGAAGGACTGCCATGTGAGCCTGGAAGGCACCAAGGAGGGCGAGAAGGGGCCGCTCACGATCGCGGCGGAGATATTCAAGCTCGTGCCGTCCCTGGTGATGGTGGAGGTGAAGAAGAAGGCTGGCCACAAGGGCGAGTACGAGGAATTCTGCAACAAGGAGCTCAAGCCCGACCTGATGAATCTGGTGTACGACGAGCTGGCGAGGGGGGTGGCCACCACCAGTCTGGCGTCGGACACTCAGTAAGACGACGCCACCAATGCCTCCTCGCTTTCCTTTTGCAGTGCTCTGTAACAAACATATTCATACTTAAATTCGACAATTAGAAGATTTTCTATACTCTGCAACTGCAGTTTTCTTCAACTCGTTCTCATTTTCCTTTCCTTTAGACTTTGATCACGCTCAGAACTTAGCGTCCAGAACCAGTGCTACCCATCTCAAGAGGTACACCATCTCATGATTTAATCGACTAAGTTCTTCATTATCGGTAAACTGATAAGATTTAATCGACTGCTAATTCACTGTTTTCGGGACACTGACAACTGGTAATTAATAAATTTGGCCTAACAAGTTGGGTTCAATCAGTGATCCTCCAAGGTGGTCCTGCTCGTCTCGTCTTACCTTGGACAAGCTCATGTGCAAGTGCTTTTTGGTGGATCATGCTACTCTATCATGGAAGGTTAAGATCCCATGAATCTGTTGTTAACTTGTAAATAAATAGTAGATTTCTCTTATACCCATTCGATGTCTTATGATGCATATGTCTCTCTTAATCTACCCTATACTCTTTCGACAATAAGGAAAACAAATGGACAAAAATAAAACATCCTAAATTATATAAATCGTTTAAATAGTAAAAAAAAAAGTCAAAAGACGTTTTATTATATTATTTATTCAAAAATACTCTTCCTTTTATCACTGTTGTATCGCTATTGTAGTAGTTAAGATTAACTGCTATATTCTGTCTGAGATCATTATCGAGAGAGGCATACGAGAACAATTGTCGTGGAGAGGAATCCTGATGGTCTGGCAGCAAAGCAAGCACTTGAGATCTCTGAACACTCAATAAAAGTTTAGAATTGGTAAAGACGGATTTTGACGTGATCACTCCGACGCTCAAATTAGAAAACTATGTTAATTGGAGGAGAACTATATTGAGTAACTCCGACACTCAAATTAGAAAACTATGTTAATTGGAGGAGATCTATAAAGAGTAAGAATTTGATACGTTTAATATGTGCATACCTATTCCTGCCAAAGCAGGCTCTCTTTTATACCTTTCTCTAAGATGACCGAACCCCACATTCAAGTTGTGGGGCGGCCACGTGAGCCCACATGCCCTCATTCATAATCTTAGTTGCACTACATCTTCTACTTATCATGGTATCCACGTTCCCCACAATGTAAACGAGGCTAGTGATTGCATCTGGAGATATCTAGCCAGGACTAAGCTAAGAGAGTCGGGTGTGGCCAAGCTTGAGCATGGCTGAGTTGAGGAAGTCGGGTGTGGTCAAATTAATGGAGACTAGCATGACAAAGCTAAGGGAGTCGGATGTGGCCGAGCTAAATCGAGAGTGACTAGGCAAAGGGAGCTTGACCCGTCTCACATCCGCTTTGGCTAGAGTCGATCTCCAACTTGCAACTTAGCTTAACTTTTGACTCATCACCTTTATTTCTAGCCAACCCGATGGTGCCACATGTAGGCTACCTATGCACCACATCACAAGTCTTCTCTCTAAATCTATCTAAAGGAGGCCCGAGTCTGATTGATTGAACTGAAGTAGTCTTTGTAGAATCGGTGTCGGTCGATAGAGGGGGGTGAATATCGACTCGAGTAATTTTGTCGAAAAACTTCGTTTGATTGTCTTTCTATCAGAGTTAGTACACATCGGAAGTATAAAGAAAGACAAAAACAACAGTAGAAAGACTCGCGGGATTTACTTGGTTCCCAACCTCAGGGTTACTACATCTAAGATCTAAGTACTCAGCGTGAGTCTACTAGTAGTCTCCTTTCCGAACTTTCCATAGACAGAGAAACCCGTCTTACAGTTTGAATTACAAACAAAAAAATAATAATAAAAACAAGTACAGCTTTGTAAATTAAAAGCAAACCAACAGAAAATTAAAGATCCGACCAATCCGGAAGTCCGAAGTGCGTTGGAGCTTCCTTGGTATTGGGGCAATCGTGTAACACCCCAAAATTTTCCCATATGGAATATGATGAATTCATGAAACATTATTAGGAAATGTCATGATGGGCTTGGCTTAATGGACTTTGATATGGATTAGTGCAAAATGTGATAAAAAGGAAGAGTAGAAAGGAGGAAGCAAGGATCGAACCTTGAACCTCCTAGTTGCACTAACCATGTCTTAACCATTGCACCAAGGATTGTTTCATGTTGAGAGAATAAGGAACGTGCTAGTTAAAGCTAGGAAGGTGAAGAGACATGTCCCTTCATGAGAATAGTATAAATAAGAGAGAGAGAAAGAAGTTGCATTTTCTTCTTCTTCTTCCCCACTCCAAAAACGAAACTCACTCTCCCCCTTTCCTTTTCATTTTCGAAAAGTACACCCTAGGGTTCTAACCCTAGGGAATTGGAAGGAAGAAGACCTCATCTAAGGATCTTGTCCTCTACTAGGGCCAAGGGTTCTAGAGAAGTTTTAGCAAAGGAAACTCTCACTCTTACTTCAACCAAGGGTACCCTAAAGATTTAGAGAAGGTGAAATTCAAGCGAAAGGATGTAAGTATCCCCTCGCCTGCAGTGTAATTGTTGTGCATGATTCTCCTTGTTCTCTTGTTTTCGAAAATGGAGGTTATTCCCTTGTGAGAGTTTCGGCCAACCCCAGAGAGGAGGCCTTGGTTACTCCTTGATGCATGAGAAGACCCCTTGGAACTTAGGGTATATGTATATGCTGTTTCCCTTCAAAATGTTATGAACAAATCCCTAAGGTTTTGCCCTTATGTAGGTTTCGGCCACCCCTTAGGGGAAAGCCTTGGTTACTCCTTGATGCATAAGGGAACCCCTTGGAACTTAGGGTATACTTATATGTTGTTTTCCCTACATGTTGTGATGACAAAAATTAGGGTTGAACACCCTACAAGGTTTCGGCCATGGATGGAAAAACTAGGGTTTAGGGTTGTATGATTTCCTATGATGTATCCATGCTTAGTAGTGTAGACAAAGTGTTTGTGTAAATGTTTGTGTGAATGTTTGATTTCAGGAACCCTAGTTTCCCCTACCCTTGACTTTCGGCCAACCCTAGAGGAATTAGGGTTTAGGGTGCATGATTATCCTAGGATGTATTCTAGGCTTAATATGTTGCATGATATGTATGTGAGGTGTTTGTGTAAATGCTTGTGAGAAAGTTTGATTTCAAAAACCCTAATTCCCTTACCCTACACCATTCGGCCAACATGAAAGTATTAGGGTTTGTGAAGGTTAAACTACCCTATGAGATATGTTTATGTTTAGTAAAATGATATGTATATGCATGTGATGTTTAAATGGAATGCTTGATTGGAAAACTTGACTTGCCCTAGCATGGAATTTTCGGCCAAGGCATGAACATTAGGGTTTGTGAAGGTTGATTACCCCATGATGTATGCTATGCTTAGTATGATACATGATGTATATATATGTGATACTTGTATGGGATGTTTGATGTCAAAAACCTAAGTTTCCCCTACCTTTGACTTTCGGCCAAACCCTAGTTTTAGGGTTAGGAAGAGTTAAATTTAAACCATGAAGCATGCTACCACTCCCTATGATATGAGGATGATTTATGTGACCAATCTTGTCATATATAAAGTATGTTTGAGTGGTTGAATTATGATGTATGTATGAGCATGTCTTATAGCCCATGGGGCACCCTTATGAATTTGTATGTGATGTGTATGATAAAATGCTTGAAAGGATACTCCACTAAGAATGGGATCAAGAGCACCCCTTATGTTGTGTCTTGTGTGTCCCTATGGGATCAAGAGCACCCCTTATGTTGTGTGGTGTGTCCCTATGGGATCAAGAGCACCCTTAAGTTGTGTGGTGTGTCCCTATGGGATCATGAGCACCCTTGAAGAGTGGTGTGTCCCTTGAGAGTGGATTTGGAGTACTCCTTAGCATATATGTAAAAACATGATAAGTATTTTACTTTGAAAGTTGTGTACCCGACTCGGAAGGGGGTCGTTAAACAAATCCGACTCGGAAGGGGGTCGTTAAACAAATCCGGGGTGCATGTTAACTGAAGGTCATGGCTCCGGTAGGACGGAAGGGTCCTGCTCTAATAGGTTGGTGGCTCGCTACCCCAATTCATTAGGGAACACGCTTGATGTGGTACACAACTGGGCCCTATATGATGTTGAAATATTTTTAAGTAATACCTTTATGGAATTGTTTTGAAAACATTTATTATATGTGAAGGGTATGCTTAAGATACTTTATATTGCATGCTTAGAAACTTTGATGTTTAGTATGCTATGATGAACTCATGCTTATGATTTATTATGTGTACATGTTGTATTCTTTCGTAAGGATTTTGCGAGTAGGACAGGATCCTTACTAAGCGTTTGTGCTTACTAGTTTATGTGTTGTCTTATGCTGCAGATAAGGGTAAGGAACACTTAAACTAAAGGAAGAGGCAGGAGGGCTGAAGATGTGTGGGGTGGTGGCTCGGGAAAGAAAGATTCCTATATCTACTTTATTATGCTTTTGTTAATGTCTCCTTGATAATGAATGTTAGTGATTACTCTTATACTTGATTAGGTTTGATTAAGTTGTGAGTTGAACTACTTGTGAACCTATCATGTTGTAGGATAACTCTTAATTAAAATATCACTTGATAGTTTTAGACAAGCATGCTCAGTACTCAGTCCTTACACTTGTGCTTTTTATTATATGTTAAAAATTATATGAATGATTGACTAGTACGTAACCCTGTCCCGAGAGTAGATATAAGGGCGGGCGTTACAAGTTGGTATCAAAGCAGGTTTCCCCTCCACCACACACACATCAAGCTTCATCATGCCGCTTCCAAGTAAGAGATCCTAACCTCGCTTTACCTTATTGCATGTACAGTAATGATTATGTAGAGATGATTTATACTTGCATAACAAGTGAAAGTAGTGTTAATCCTTATGTTAGTTTATTTGTCACTTGTACGATAGATATGGCTAGAAGACGTAGCAATCGGGGTAATGAGACAACACTCCTTTACTAGGTGATATAATAAATAAGATCTCATTTACCCAGAGGTATTTCCCGATGACTTACCAGGGTTAGCACCTGAAAGAGATATAGAGTTTGCCATTGAGTTGGTTCCTAGTACTAACCCCATTTCTAAGGCACCGTACCGTATGGCGCCGACGGAATTAAAGGAATTACAGGGACAGTTACAGGAGCTGCTTGACAGGGGACTCATCCGTCCTAGTCATTCTCCCTGGGGAGCTCCCGTACTGTTCGTGAAAAAGAAGGATGGGTCGATGCGAATGTGTATCGACTATCGGGCGCTGAACAACGTGACTATCAAGAACAGGTACCCTCTACCCAGGATAGATGACCTGTTCGATCAACTGAAGGGAGCCACGGTTTTCTCTAAGATTGACCTGAGATCTGGTTATCACCAAGTCAGGGTGAAAAAGGAAGATATACCAAAGACGGCTTTTCGAACCAGATACGGACATTATGAGTTCGTAGTTATGCCATTTGGAGTTACCAATGCTCCAACTATGTTTATGGATTTGATGAATCGGGTGTTCTCGGCATTCCTCGACAGATTTGTGATCGTCTTTATCGACGATATCCTTATATATTCGAGAACTCCCGAAGAACATGCTGAACACCTGAGTATAGTGCTACAGATTCTTCAGAAGGAACAACTGTACACTAAATTTTCCAAATGCGAGTTCTGGCTCGATCAAGTATCATTCTTGGGACATGTTATCTCCAAGGAAGGAGTAATGGTGGACCCAATTAAAATCGAAGCTGTGAGTAACTGGACCAGACCCAAGAATGCCAGCGAAATCAGGAGTTTCCTCGGGCTAGCAGGCTATTACAGAAAATTCGTAGAGAACTTCTCTCGGATTGCAGCCCCTATGATAGCTCTTACAAAGAAAGACAAGAAATACGTATGGACTGATGAATGTGAGAAGAGCTTTACTGAACTGAAAAGAAGGCTGACTAGCGCTCTAATATTGACTCTTCCAGAGAGCGATATGGGTTTCGATATGTACAGCGACGCATCCAAACTAGGACTCGGAGCTGTGCTTAAGCAAAATGGGAAGGTAATTGCCTATGCCTCTAGGCAGCTGAAGGAACATGAAAGAAACTACCCTACCCATGACTTAGAGTTAGCAGCGATGGTCTTTGCACTGAAAATATGGAGGCACTATCTATATGGAACTCAGTGTAAAGTTTATACAGATCACCAGAGTCTGCGGTATTTCTTCACCCAGAAAGATCTGAATATGAGACAGCGCAGATGGCTCGAATTGGTCAAGGATTATGACTGTGAGATCCTGTACCACTCGGGAAAAGCCAACAAGGTAGCTGATGCACTCAGTAGGAAATCAAGTGCTGCTTTTGATGTCTTTTATCAGCCTTGTCACAACCCCTAGGGGAAGAAATTATGAATTACAGGATTGAAATCATATCAGGACACTGTCCACCCTGATGATGCGCCGACATTATTCGACGATATTCTGGAAAGGCAGAATCATGATCCGAGTTCTTCAGAGAATCAAGCACGAGGTTCTCGAAGGCAAGGACGATGGATTTCGGGATTTCGGACAGCGGAGTCTTATATCTTCGGGATCGATTATGTGTTCCCGGACGACTTCGACTTACGGACAAGAATCCTCGAGGAAGCTCATGGAACACCTTATGCGATGCATCCTGGGTCTACCAAGATGTATCAAGATCTGAAGAGCAAGTTTTGGTGGTCCGG
>JAGFNQ010006091.1:374196-511829 GCA_024364735.1 Boesenbergia rotunda
AAATAAGATCTCATTTACCCAGAGGTATTTCCCGATGACTTACCAGGGTTAGCACCTGAAAGAGATATAGAATTTGCAATTGAGTTGGTTCCTGGTACTAACCCCATTTCTAAGGCACCGTACCGTATGGCGCCGACGGAATTAAAAGAATTACAGGGACAGTTACAGGAGCTGCTTGACAAGGGACTCATCCGCCCTAGTCATTCTCCCTGGGGAGCTCCCGTACTGTTCGTGAAAAAGAAGGATGGGTCGATGCGAATGTGTATCGACTATCGGGCGCTGAACAACGTGACTATCAAGAACAGGTACCCTCTACCCAGGATAGATGACCTGTTCGATCAACTGAAGGGAGCCACGGTTTTCTCTAAGATTGACCTGAGATCTGGTTATCACCAAGTCAGGGTGAAAAAGGAGGATATACCGAAGACGGCTTTCCGAACCAGATACGGACATTATGAGTTCGTAGTTATGCCATTTGGAGTTACCAATGCTCCAGCTATGTTTATGGACTTAATGAATCGGGTATTCTCGGCATTCCTCGACAGATTTGTGATCGTCTTTATCGACGATATCCTTATATATTCGAGAACTCCCGAAGAACATGCTGAGCACCTGAGTATAGTACTACAGATTCTTCAGAAGGAACAACTGTATGCTAAATTTTCCAAATGCGAGTTCTGGCTCGATCAAGTATCATTCTTGGGACATGTTATCTCCAAGGAAGGAGTAATGGTGGACCCAATTAAAATCGAAGCTGTGAGTAACTGGACCAGACCCAAGAATGCCAGCGAAATCAGAAGTTTCCTCGGGCTAGCAGGCTATTACAGAAAATTCGTAGAGAACTTCTCTCGGATTGCAGCCCCTATGACAGCTCTTACAAAGAAAGACAAGAAATATGTATGGACCGAGGAATGTGAGAAGAGCTTTACTGAACTGAAAAGGAGGCTGACTAGCGCTCCAATATTGACTCTTCCAGAGAGCGATATGGGTTTCGATATGTACAGCGACGCATCCAAACTTGGACTCGGAGCTGTGCTTATGCAAAATGGGAAGGTAATTGCCTATGCCTCTAGACAACTGAAGGAACATGAAAGAAACTACCCTACCCATGACTTAGAGTTAGCAGCGATGGTCTTTGCACTGAAAAATATGGAGGCACTATCTATATGGAACTCAGTGTAAAGTTTATACAGATCACCAGAGTCTGCGGTATTTCTTCACCCAGAAAGATCTGAATATGAGACAGCGCAGATGGCTCGAATTGGTCAAGGATTATGACTGTGAGATCCTGTACCACTCGGGAAAAGCCAACAAGGTAGCTGATGCACTCAGTAGGAAATCAAGTGCTGCTTTGATGTCTTTATCAGCCTTGTCACAACCCCTAGGGGAAGAAATTATGAATTACAGGATTGAAATCATATCAGGACAACTGTCCACCCTGATGATTGCGCCGACATTATTCGACGATATTCTGGAAAGGCAGAATCATGATCCGAGTCTTCAGAGAATCAAGCACGAGGTTCTCGAAGGCAAGGACGATGGATTTCGGATTTCGGACAGCGGAGTCTTATATCTTCGGGATCGATTATGTGTTCCCGACGACTTCGACTTACGGACAAGAATCCTCGAGGAAGCTCATGGAACACCTTATGCGATGCATCCTGGGTCTACCAAGATGTATCAAGATCTGAAGAGCAAGTTTTGGTGGTCCGGTATGAAGCGAGATGTAGCCCACTATATCAGTATGTGTTTGACCTGCCAGAGGGTCAAAGCAGAACACCAGAGGCCTGGAGGAGTTCTGCAACCTCTGTCGATTCCCGAGTGGAAATGGGAAGACATCTCTATGGATTTCATCTCTGGGCTGCCTAGAACGACGAATGGATATGATGGTATATGGGTTATTGTGGACAGACTCACCAAGTCTGCCCATTTTCTGGCTATCAGGATGACCCACTCAGTAGAGCAGCTGGCTCAACTGTACGTCAAGAAAATTATCCGACTACACGGGGTTCCCAAGACCATTATCTCGGATAGGGATGGTCGATTTACTTCAGATTTTTGGGGACACGTGCAGAAGGCTCTTGGCACGAAGCTGAAATTAAGTACTGCCTTTCACCCCTAGACTGACGGGCAGACTGAAAGAGTAAACCAAATATTAGAGGACATGTTACGAGCTTGTGCCTTGGACTTCAAGGGAAGCTGGTGTCGATACCTGAGCCTGGCAGAGTTTGCCTATAACAACAGTTATCAGGCTACTATCGGGATGACACCGTACGAAGCACTATACGGAAGGAAATGCAGATCTCCTATATGCTGGCTTGAGAGTGGTGAAAAGAAGGAGATGGGACTCCAGACTGATATTGTAGATGAAACCACTCAGGCTATAAAGAATATTCGCCAGAGGATAGAGACTGCTCAGAGTCGGCAGAAAAGCTACGCTGATAAGCGACGCAGACCACTAGAGTTTGATGTTGGGGATTCAGTATTCCTTAAAGTGGCCCCTATGAAAGGGGTGATGAGATTCGGGAAGAGAGGGAAGCTGAGTCCGCGATATGTGGGACCATATCAGATCCTGAGACGGGTAGGCAAAGTGGCCTACGAACTGGAGCTACCACTAGAAATGTCGGCTATCCACAATGTCTTCCATGTATCAATGCTCAGGAAATGTACCTCCGATGTGAATCAAATGATAGAGCCCCAACTAGTACAAGACCAAGAGAACCTAAGTTCCGAACACCGACCTATTCAGATCCTAGATCGGGAAGTCAAAAAGCTAAGGAACAAGGAAGTTCCCTTAATAAAGGTTCTGTGGCGGAACGATCAATTCGAGGAAGTCACCTGGGAACGAGAGGAGGCAATGCGATTAAAGTATCCGGAACTACTGTAAGTTCGGGACGAACTTTTTATAAGGTATGGGGGATTGTAACACCCCAAAATTTTCCCATATGGAATATGATGAATTCATGAAACATTATTAGGAAATGTCATGATGGGCTTGGCTTAATGGGCTTTGATATGGATTAGTGCAAAATGTGATAAAAAAGGAAGAGTAGAAAGGAGGAAGCAAGGATCGAACCTTGAACCTCCTAGTTGCACTAACCATGTCTTAACCATTGCACCAAGGATTGTTTCATGTTGAGAGAATAAGGAACGTGCTAGTTAAAGCTAGGGAGGTGAAGAGACATGTCCCTTCATGAGAATAGTATAAATAAGAGAGAGGGAAAGAAGTTACATTTTCTTCTTCTTCTTCCCCACTCCAAAATCGAAACTCACTCTCCCCCTTTCCTTTTCATTTTCGGAAAGTACACCCTAGGGTTCTTGTTGGTGCAAGTTGCATCAATGATGTTCCTCTTTAAGTGTTTTAATGTTTGACAATACACTTAAGTCAGTGATACAATGAACTGACAAAGGGGAGCAAAGAAGAAGTAACCAAGGCTGAAGAAAAGTCCTAGTTAATCTAGGCATCGAAACCCTAAGTCCCAGCGAAGGGCTGCTGGGCACCTAGCGAAGGGCTGCTAGGTATCGAAACCCCAAGTCCTAGCGAAGGATTGCTAGGCACCTAGCGAAGGGCTGCTAGGTATCGAAACCCCAAGACCTAGCGAAGGGCTGCTAGGCACCTAGCGAAGGGTTGCTAGGGAATGAAGACCTAACGAAGGGCTGTTAGGCACCTAGCGAAGGGCTGCTAGGTATTGTAACCCTAAGACCTAGCGAAGGGCAGCTAGGAACCTAGTGAAGGACTACTAGGCATAGAAGACCTAGCGAAGAGCTACTAGGCACCTAGCGAAGGGTTGCTAGGGATTGAAGACCTGGCGAAGGACTGCTAGGCACCTAGCGAAGGGCTGCTAGGTAATAAAGTCTTGGTCCAACGGACTGAGCAACTTAGCTGAGCGATGACTAAGGATAGGAGTAGAGACGGGTCAAGGTTTGGGCGTCTTGAGATCCGGAGTAATCGGAAGCTAAGTAAAAGTCCACCCGAAGGGCTGGGTGGCAACCGCCTCCCGAAAGGAGTAGGTGAAGGGCAAGTTCTCGGGGTTGGGAACTTGTGCCGGTTCGACCTAGGGTTTCGTGCAAATTCGAAGTCCGAACCAAGTCCTTCAGACCACTATTATATGTATCTATGCTTTGTGGTTGTATATCTTGCAGGTACCAAGATTGGAAGATGGAGCAGCCTGCTGAAGGCCCTAACCAGGGCGCCCCCAGTGTTGGGGGCGCCCCTAGGCAACCAGGGCGCCCCCAGCAGTGGGGGCGCCCCCAGTAAAGCACAAAAGCAGTGTTATCGTGATGGAGTCAAAATAAGTGTCAATCGGGGCGCCCGGAGCGTCCGGGGCGCCCGGAGCGTCCGGGGCGCCCGGAGCGTCCGGGGCGCCCGGGTCAACACTGTTTTATTGCTGCGAGTCCGAAGCAGTGGATAAGCGCTAACTGGGATCAAGATGGGCGCCCGGAAGATCCGGGGCGCCCTGGTCAAAGCTGTTATCAGCTGCGGCGAGGTAGACGCAGGGATAAAGTTTGACCAAGTCTTCCGGGGCGCCCCCAGGAGGCCTATATAAGGGGCTTCGACCCCTCATCTTCAGATACAACATTCTAGATCGATTCTGATCATTCCGACCGACGACAACGCGCTAGAAACATGGCTCTACGACCGGGAGGCTCCAGGAGGAAGTGCGCGGCACTTCGGAGGTCCAGATCGGCCAAGTTTCAGATTTTTGTTCGGTTCGCTTTTGCTTATTCCGTACTTCATTTTCGATATTATTGCTTGTAAATCTTGCACTGTAAGTCGGGTTTCTCTGCCTCCGGAAAGTTCGGGAAGGAGACCAATAGTGGACGGGCGTTCCCGTGCATAGGCCTTGGATGTACTGACCCTGGGGGGTCGGGAACCAAGTAAAAATCCGCCGTGTCACTGTCTTGCTTTATTTCTTTTATTTACTTTTTCCGCTGCGCTACTAATATCCTAAGTCTAGAACGAAAGCTTTACGAAGATTTCCGAAAGGCTTCCACGATCGATATTCACCCCCCCTCTATCGACGGCACCGATCCTACAATTGGTATCAGAGCTGAGCCGCTCTTCACCGGACTAACCGCCGACGGAGCAAAGACGCCAGGAGTTGAGGGGGAGCCCAGGGGTGAATCAGGTATATTTTAATTTTAAAAATGTCCAATTTTAAATTCCATATTATCTGTTTCACGTGCAGGGAGAGAAGGCACTACAAAAATCAGTGCCCTACTCGTAAGAATCGTTCGTCACCGGCGGCAAAGGAGATACCAGCGCCAGGAGTCCGGAAAAACAAGGATCACGTGCAATGCTTTAGGTGTGAGAAATGCGGACACTACAAAAACCAATGTCCGGCAAAGGTACGAAAAATTTATGTTCCAAAAATTTTACAAGTTTCTGCACTTTCATGTGATAAAATATTTAATTTTTCTGATAAAGTAGATTTACTGCATAGGAAAATTAACTTTTTGCATGTTAAATTACAAAACGTGAATATGACCAAAATATTAGAAATTAATTGTTTAATTCAGAATAATTTATTCTAATAATTTTTCTGATAATTTTTAACTCTAATAATTTTTCTGATAATGTTTAACTCTGATAATTTTTCTGATGAAATTAATTCTAATAATTTATTTAATAAAATTAATTCTAATAATTTATCTGATGAAATTAATTCTAATAATTTATCTGATGAAATTAATTCTAATAATTTATCTGATGAAATTAATTCTAATAATTTATCTGATGAAATTAATTCTAATAATTTATCTGATAAAATTAATTCTAATAATTTATCTAATGAAATTAATTCTAATAATTTTTCTGATAAACTTAATTCTGATAATTTTTCTGATAAAATTAGTTCTGATAATTTTAATTCAGACAAAATTAATCCTAAGGATAATTCCGAATTCAAATTTGAAAATCCTAAGGATAAATCTGAATTCAAATTTGAATATTTAAGGATAATTCAGAAATTAATTCTGAAAATCCCAAGATTAATTCAGAAATTAATTCTGAAAATCTTAAAGATAATCTAAAGATTAATGTTGAAAATATATCTGAGGATAATTTTCTCCTAGATAATAATTTAATTATAGATAATACTGAAGATTATTACAAAACCTTAATTAGTGGCCCAAATTACTCGACCTACTATAAGGATATTGAAAAATCTAATCCTAAAGAGGATATGGAACTATCTAAGATAAAGGCTATAATTAATAAAAATTACAAAAATTCAAATAAATCAAAATTATTAGAAAAACTTGAAAAGAAATATAAAGATGAAGAAGAAATTTTCGAAATAATGAAAATGATGAATTTAAACCCACAATTATTAATTAATCATTATAACCTTAATTCAAATTAATTAAAGTTAAATCCAAATTAAATTCAAATTAATTCAAATTAATTCAAATTAAATCCAAATTAATTCAAATTAATTCAAATTAAATCCAAATTAAATTCAAATTAATTCAAATTAAATCCAAATTAATTCAAATTAATTCAAATTAAATCCAAATTAAATTCAAATTAATTAAAGTTAAATCCAAATTAAATTCAAATTAATTCAAATTAAATCCAAATTAAATTCAAATTAATTAAAATTAAATCCAAATTAAATTCAAATTAATTAAAATTAAATCCTAATTAAATTCAAATTAATTCAAATTAAATACTATTTAAATTCAAATTAAATCCAAATTAAATTCAAATTAATTCAAATTAAATCCAAATTAAATTCAAATTAATTCAAATTAAATACTAATTAAATTCAAATTAATTCAAATTAAATCCAAATTAAATTCAAATTAAATCCTAATTAAATTCAAATTAATTCAAATTAAATCCTAATTAAATTAAAATTAATTCAAATTAAATCCTAATTAAATTAAAATTAATTCAAATTAAATCCTAATTAAATTCAAATAAATTCGAATTAAATCCTAATTAAATATTAATTAAAATCGAATTAAATATTAATTAAATTTGAACTAAATCTTAATTAAATTCAAATTAAATATTAATTAAATTCAAATTAGATATTAATTAAATTCAAATTAAATTTCAATTCAAATTTATATTAAATTCGAAATTCAAATTTAAATTAAATTCAAATTTAAATTTAAATTAAATTAAAATTCAAACTTAAATTAAATTAAATTCAAATTTAATTTAATCCAAATTAATTGAAACTTAAAATCATTTATTCTCAATTGATTAATTAATTGTCTAATCCAATCAATTATTAATTGACATGAACTCAACTAAAATCTTAAATGACTTGAACTCAAACTAAAATAAAATTTTACCCAAACTATAACAATTAAAAGTAATAACATTAAATATGCCAAAGTGGGTTGACATATTCGCGGGTTCACTCGACATGTATCAAATCGGGAATTTGATATATTTTTAGAAACTTAAATAAAATAATTTGAATTGTTTGACTCATGCATAATTGCCATGTCATGCATTTGTTATTTATTTTGTTAATATATGACATGTCATTCATATTTAAATTTTATGCATAACTTAGAACGGCTATAGGAAAAAGAATAATTGAAACTTGATCAACCTAGTATTGGGTGGAGGTGAGATGATAGTACGTTAGGGAAGCCATCTTGGCGGAACTAGCCGAAGCTACCGATCCAAGATCCAAACTAGTTAGACCAGAATTTTTCAAAAAGTAATTTTGAAAATGAAATTTTATTAAAAGGCTTTGTCAAGGAAAGAGTTGATGATCCAATAAGGCTACGGCCAAAGAAGGCCTAGTGCCTCGCCAAGACCTGGAAGCCAATTTTTGAAATTCAAATTCAAGCTACTTCTTGTCAAATTCAAATCTAACACAAGCTTCAATTAAATCTTAGAGTTAATAATAAATTAAGAAAAATGATTCAAGCATCTCACAATATACTTATAAGGCAACCATGCTTGTTGTATTGATACATCTAAAATGGGTGAGATGTTAAGGACTAATTGAAAAATATTTTTCAAAATTGTTGTTTTCAAAATCATTAGAATATTTTTCTAAAAATATATTTTCAAAATAGTGCTTCAACATAATAATGTTTTTATGTAATTCATGCTTGTCTGTTTGATTATATATATTATACATTTTCCAAAAATATATCTTTTCAAAAATTGTTTGACTCACGCAATTAGACACAAGTCTCTTAGGACAACACTAAAGTTCCTTAAGACACTTAGATAGAGTCAAACGGGATCGAAAACAGGGGGAGTGATTTTTTTTGGCTTTCGAAAACTACGCTGTAAAAATTATTATTATTTGAAAATACCTTTCGAAAACTGAGCTTTAAAACATTATCACTTGTGTTTTTCGAAAAAGGTTTATGTTGTAAAATTTATCTGTCTTGTTTGATTTTGATAAACCCTAAAGACACAGAGGAAGGTCCACTTCATAATCTACAAGGACTCCTAGGATGTGTCAACTTTAGGGGGAGTATAAATCAAACTTCTGAAACAATTTTGTTTAGTTAATTGTTTTGAAATTATTAAATAATTTCTTTAAGTTGAATCAACCCTTAAGACTTAGAGAAAGAATACTTGTGGTCAACAAGCTTCCCAGGACTAGGTCAAGTTCAGGAGGAGATCAAATTAAAAGAATTATTGAATATTTCAAATGTTTTCATGAGCGGTATTTTCAAATCCTGTTGAAAACATAAGCATTCTTTCAAAATAGTATCAATTTTCAAAAATTACTATTATTTTCAAAAATTCATCTGGTTTTGTTTTCAATTTGAAATAATATCTTGAGTTTGGAAAATCTTCCAGGACACTTAGGAAAATGTCCTTGTAGTCAACAAGGTTTCCTATGATTGTGTCAGACTGAAAGATAAACCAAATCAAGTATTATCACTTTAAAATCTTTATATTTTTCAAAATTAACTTACATCCTATTATTCTGTGACTTATGAATTTTTTTTTAATATTTACTTGGGTTGGAAAACTTCCAGGACACTTAGGAAAATGTCCTTGTAGTCAACAAGGGTTCCCAGGATAGTGTCAGACTGGAAACTTAACCAAGTGAAGTCAAATATTATGTTTTCAAAAGTACTTATGTCTTTCAAAGCCAAATATTCTTTCAAAAGTACTATCATTTTCAAAATTCTATTAATATTTACTTGACCTTGAAAAATATTATGTTTCATAAAACACTTATTTCCGAAAAACATTTAGTACTTGCAAAATAGGCATAACATTTATATTTTCCAAAATAACATTCTTTCAAAAGTTATGCATTTTCCAAAAGTACTTAATTATTCAAACATTCAATATATTTTCAAAGATACTTTTTTCAAAAATTACATAATTTTTGCAATATATTATTCAAAATACAATGCCTTCAAAAAAATTTTTTGCACTAAGTATTTTTAAAAAGAACCAAAGGTTTTTAATATTGGTGCAAGTATTTTATTTTTGATGTATGACAAAGGGGGAGAGATGTGTGCTTAAATTAGAAAAATGTTTTACCGAAGATCAAAAATATAGTTTCAAAACTTATATCAATTTTTTCTTGTTTTTATCCTAAGGATAGTGTGTTAGCCCCTTAAACCAATCTAACTTAAGTTATTGTCAAACATAAAAAAGGGGGAGATTGTTGGTGCAAGTTGCATCAATGATGTTCCTCTTTAAGTGTTTTAATGTTTGACAATATACTTAAGTCAGTGATATAATGAACTGACAAAGGGGAGCAAAGAAGAAGTAACCAAGGCTGAAGAAAAGTCCTAGTTAATCTAGGCATCGAAACCCTAAGTCCTAGCGAAGGGCTGCTGGGCACCTAGCGAAGGGCTGCTAGGTATCGAAACCCCAAGTCCTAGCGAAGGGCTACTAGGCACCTAGCGAAGGGCTGCTAGGTATCAAAACCCCAAGACCTAGCGAAGGGTTGCTAGGCACCTAGCGAAGGGTTGCTAGGCACCTAGCGAAGGGTTGCTAGGGAATGAAGACCTAACGAAGGGCTGTTAGGCACCTAGCGAAGGGCTGCTAGGTATTGTAACCCTAAGACCTAGCGAAGGGCAGCTAGGCACCTAGTGAAGGACTACTAGGCATAGAAGACCTAGCGAAGGGCTGCTAGGCACCTAGCGAAGGGTTGCTAGGGATTGAAGACCTGGCGAAGGACTGCTAGGCACCTAGCGAAGGGCTGCTAGGTAATAAAGTCTTGGTCCAACGGACTAAGCAACTTAGCTGAGCGATGACTAAGGACAGGAGTAGAGATGGGTCAGGGTTTGGGCGTCTTGAGATCCGGAGTAATCGGAAGCTAAGTAAAAGTCCACCCGAAGGGCTGGGTGGCAACCGTCTCCTGAAAGGAGTAGGTGAAGGGCAAGTTCTCGGGGTTGGGAACTTGTGCCGGTTCGACCTAGGGTTTCGTGCAAATCCGAAGTCCGAACCAAGTCCTTCAGACCACTATTATATGTATCTATGCTTTGTGATTGTATATCTTGCAGGT
The DNA here is from genome assembly GCA_024364735.1 of Boesenbergia rotunda. Classification (NCBI taxonomy): domain Eukaryota; kingdom Viridiplantae; phylum Streptophyta; class Magnoliopsida; order Zingiberales; family Zingiberaceae; genus Boesenbergia; species Boesenbergia rotunda. The sequence goes on from JAGFNQ010006091.1 coordinate 384,660, forward strand.
ACCAAGATTGGAAGATGGAGCAGCCTGCTGAAGGCCCTAACCAGGGCGCCCCCAGTGTTGGGGGCGCCCCTAGGCAACCAAGGCGCCCCCAGCAGTGGGGGCGCCCCCAGTAAAGCACAAAAGCAGTGTTATCGTGATGCAGTCAAAATAAGTGTCACCGGGGCGCCCGGAGCGTCCGGGGCGCCCGGGTCAACACTGTTTTGTTGCTGCGAGTCCGAAGCAGTGGATAAGCGCTGACTGGGATCAAGATGGGCGCTCGGAAGATCCGGGGCGCCCTGGTCAAAGCTATTATCAGCTGCGGCGAGGTAGACGCAGGGATAAAGTTTGACCGAGTCTTCCGGGGCTCCCCCAGCGTCCAGGGCGCCCCCAGGAGGCCTATATAAGGGGCTTCGACCCCTCAGCTTCAGATACAACATTCCAGAGCGATTCTGATCATTCTGACCGACGACAACGAGCTAGAAACAAGGCTCTACGACCGGGAGGCTCCAGGAGGAAGTGCGCGGCACTTCGGAGGTCCAGATCGGCCAAGTTTTAGATTTTTGTTCGGTTCGCTTTTACTTATTCTGTACTTCATTTTCGATATTATTGCTTGTAAATCTTGCACTGTAAGTCGGGTTTCTCCGCCTCCGGAAAGTCCGGGAAGGAGACCAATAGTGGACGGGCGTTCCCGTGCATAGGCTTTGGATGTACTGACCCTGGGGGGTCAGGAACCAAGTAAAAATCCGTCGTGTCACTGTCTTTCTTTATTTCTTTTATTTACTTTTTCCGCTGCGCTACTAATATCCTAAGTCTAGAACGAAAGCTTTACGAAGATTTTCGAAAGGCTTCCACGATCGATATTCACCCCCCCTCTATCGACGACACCGGTCCTACAGTTCTAACCCTAGGGAATTGGAAGGAAGAAGACCCCATCCAAGGATCTTTCCCTCTACTAGGGCCAAGGGTTCTAGAGAAGTTTTAGCAAAGGAAACTCTCACTCTTACTTTAACCAAGGGTACCCTAAAGATTTAGAGAAGGTGAAATTCAAGCGAAAGGATGTAAGTATCCCCTCGCCTGCAGTGTAATTGTTGTGCATGATTCTCCTTGTTCTCTTGTTTTCGAAAATGGAGGTTATTCCCTTGTGAGAGTTTCGGCCAACCCCAAAGAGGAGGCCTTGGTTACTCCTTGATGCATGAGAAGACCCCTTGGAACTTAGGGTATATGTATATGTTGTTTCCCTTCAAAATGTTATGAACAAAACCCTAAGGTTTTGCCCTTATGTAGGTTTCGGCCACCCCTTAGGGGAAAGCCTTGGTTACTCCTTGATGCATAAGGGAACCCCTTGGAACTTAGGGTATACTTATATGTTGTTTTCCCTACATGTTGTGATGACAAAAATTAGGGTTGAACACCCTACAAGGTTTCGGCCATGGATGGAAAAACTAGGGTTTAGGGTTGTATGATTTCCTATGATGTATCCATGCTTAGTAGTGTAGACAAAGTGTTTGTGTAAATGTTTGTGTGAATGTTTGATTTCAGGAACCCTAGTTTCCCCTACCCTTAACTTTCGGCCAACCCTAGAGGAATTAGGGTTTAGGGTGCATGATTATCCTAGGATGTATTCTTGGCTTAATATGTTGCATGATATGTATGTGAGGTGTTTGTGTAAATGTTTGTGAGAAAGTTTGATTTCAAAAACCCTAATTCCCTTACCCTACACCATTCGGCCAACATGAAAGTATTAGGGTTTGTGAAGGTTAAACTACCCTATGAGATATGTTTATGTTTAGTAAGATGATATGTATATGCATGTGATGTTTAAATGGAATGCTTGATTGGAAAACTTGACTTGCCCTAGCATGGAATTTCGGCCAAGGCATGAACATTAGGGTTTGTGAAGGTTGATTACCCCATGATGTATGCTATGCTTAGTATGATACATGATGTATATATATGTGATACTTGTATGGGATGTTTGATGTCAAAAACCTAAGTTTCCCCTACCTTTGACTTTCGGCCAAACCCTAGTTTTAGGGTTAGGAAGAGTTAAATTTAAACCATGAAGCATGCTACCACTCCCTATGATATGAGGATGATTTATGTGACCAATCTTGTCATATATAAAGTATGTTTGAGTGGTTGAATTATGATGTATGTATGAGCATGTCTTATAGCCCATGGGGCACCCTTATGAATTTGCATGTGATGTGTATGATAAAATACTTGAAAGGATACTCCACTAAGAATGGGATCAAGAGCACCCCTTATGTTGTGTGGTGTGTCCCTATGGGATCAAGAGCACCCCTTATGTTGTGTGGTGTGTCCCTATGGGATCAAGAGCACCCTTATGTTGTGTGGTGTGTCCCTATGGGATCAAGAGCACCCTTATGTTGTGTGGTGTGTCCCTATGGGATCATGAGCACCCTTGAAGAGTGGTGTGTCCCTTGAGCGTGGATTTGGGGTACTCCTTAGCATATATGTAAAAACATGATAAGTATTTTACTTTGAAAGTTGTGTACCCGACTCGGAAGGGGGTCGTTAAACAAATCCGACTCGGAAGGGGGTCGTTAAACAAATCCGGGGTGCATGTTAACTGAAGGTCATGGCTCCGGTAGGACGGAAGGGTCCTGCTCTAATAGGTTGATGGCTCGCTACCCCAATTCATTAGGGAACGCGCTTGATTTGGTACACAACTGGGCCCTATATGATGTTGAAATATTTTTAAGAAATACCTTTATGGAATTGTTTTGAAAATATTTATTATATGTGAAGGGTATGCTTAAGATACTTTATATTGCATGCTTAGAAACTTTGATGTTTAGTATGCTATGATGAACTCATGCTTATGATTTATTATGTGTACATGTTGTATTCTTTCGTATGGATTTTGCGAGTAGGACAGGATCCTTACTAAGCGTTTGTGCTTACTAGTTTATGTGTTATCTTATGCTGCAGATAAGGGTAAGGAACACTTAAACTAAAGGAAGAGGCAGGAGGGCTGAAGATGTGTGGGGTGGTGGCTCGGGAAAGAAAGATTCCTATATCTACTTTATTATGCTTTTGTTAATGTCTCCTTGATAATGAATGTTAGTGATTACTCTTATACTTGATTAGGTTTGATTAAGTTGTGAGTTGAACTACTTGTGAACCTATCATGTTGTAGGATAACTCTTAATTAAAATATCACTTGATAGTTTTAGACAAGCATGCTCAGTACTTAGTCCTTACACTTGTGCTTTTTATTATATGTTAAAAATTATATGAATGATTGACTAGTACGTAACCCCACCCCGAGAGTAGATATAAGGGCGGGCGTTACAAATCGGCCTAAGTATGATCTGGAGGATCATGGGTTTTGATGTGTGTGTCAATATAATTAAATTAGGATTTGTTGTTGGTCTAATATGTGTATGTGAGTGTGCAGGTTTGCAGGTACACATAGACTTGGTTGGATGTCTTCAGACGAAGGGTGACATGGAGGCAAGCCGTGGGCTTTTGTGGGCATCCGAGGGACCATGGACAGGAAGCAGACTTTGAGGCGTACGTGAAGGATGGCATGGAGGCAAGCCGCGGGCTTGTGTGCGTATCCGAGGGACGAGGGCCAAAGTCGAAGAAGGCTTGAAGGCGATAGATTGAGGCTGCTAGAGCAGAGACGATGAGCCGAGGAACGTGGACTTCGAGGCATGCGTGAATGATAACATGGAGGCAGCCGAGGGTTTGCATGCGCATTTGTGGGACGAGAGCCGAAGATGAAGAGGGCGTGAAGAAGGCAACAGATCGAGACTACTGTTTGAAGAGTCAACCAGGTCGTGAGGGTTCGAGTGATGAGTGATTGTACTCAGGAACTAAGCCGGGAGGGTTCGAGTGCGGAGAGAAATGTACTCGGGAAGGGTAACCCTAGGCTTAAGGAATTCGAAAGGTTAGCTGTGAGAATTCGAATTCAGGAAAGGCTGGTCGACTGCCCCAGGGGCAGTCGACTGGTAATGGTCACATTTCAACTCGAGCTCTATTTAAGGGTACTCATTTCAAGCTATTTACTTCTGACGAAACCTGCTTGGATAGAGCTGGTTAGTAGTCTATTGTGCTCAGGTAGTGTCCAGAAATTGTGGTGAGGTTTCTCCACCCACAAGGAGCTACGAGATCAAGTCGGAGGTGCTCTGGGAAGTCATCCACCGAAGGATTAGGGATCGTCCACCTTACGGACTGCCATGGAGTAGGTTCATCATCTCCGAACCACATACATCAGTGTGTCGTTCTTATTCATTAGTTTTCGTTTTTATTTAGTATATTCTGCTTGCGCACTAACGATTGTAGGAAGAAAATTGAAAGAAGCTATCACCCCCCTCAAGTTTGACGGTCACGATCTAAGAAGTGGTATCAGAACGAAGGTCCGCTCTTGTTGGAATAACCGTCGAAAGAACACAAGCTAGAGGAAATGATGATGGAAGACAAGTTGGGTGATGACATCAACATTCCACCTCCCTACGATCATGAAGATTTTGACTATTGGAGGACAAGAATGAAGACTTGGTTTGGAATGAATTAGGAGTGCATGGTAATGCTAGAAGAACCATTTGAAATTCCAAGAGATAAGCATGGGAAAAAGCTTCGACCTAGATATTGGACCAAGGGACAACAAGCCCAATCTAAGGCAAATGAGAAGGTAATTGGTATATTAATTAATATTTTGCCTAATAATATTTTGAGTGGTGTAGGTGAATGTAAAAACGCATATGAGTTGTGGAACAAGTTGAAAGAATTTCATGAGAATCCTACACAAGCTCAAATAGTAGAAGAGCCCAAAGAAATAATTTCAATGGTTCAAGAGGGGGAAAAAGAAAAAGAATTGCTCATCTTATCAAGTGAAGGGAAGAAAAAAGTGAGAGATCATCCACTTCATCAAGGGAAGAAGAAGATGTCTCAACTTCAAGAATTAAGGGGGAGTAGAGACTCACTTCAATACCGGAGCAAGAAGAAGCTTCTACCTCCACCAAAGCAAGGACTAAGGACCACATCATATGCTATTGGATGCAACAAGAAGAGACACTACAGGACAAGTGTCCACTAGGTAAAAAGGAGGTAAACCCTAAACTCGGGTCCATTCATTTAAAATCTAATGTGGGTTGTAAGGAAAAGAAAGAAAAGAAGCACATTAGGTGCTACACTTTGTTGGGACCGGGTGCATGCCGACGCGAACACGTATTGTAATTGTTACATAATTACATGCAGCGGAAACAAAAGCATGAATAATTTCCTAAATTATTCTAACACATATCCTAAGCATGCAATGTGTTCACATAATCGTAATATAAAATTTTTTGCAGAAAAGAAAATTACTCTACGAATTACCTTGCGTAACTTGGAAGAAGGGACGAGATCCAACCGTTAGCGTCCCTTGAAAGCTCCGCCTCTATTCGTATCCACGCCGAGTATCGTCGAGATGACTTCGCTAAGCCACGAGTTTCGTGTTCACGAGAACTACTAGATTCTCCGTGAACATGATGAAAACCGAGAGAGTAATCAAATCGAAAGACTCACCACCAAGGTTGGCCGAAGAGGAAGATCGTCGCAAGGAAGAACTTCGTCGCCTTGATGCTTCTCCTTGTGCTCACGGCAAGAAGAAAGAAGGAAGGCCTATGGCCGGCCAAGAGAGAGGGAGAGAAGAAGAGGAGAGAGCCCAAGCAATTCTTGGATTTATCCTATTCCATGGCACCCCTTGGGCCCTTTATATAGGGAGAGGTTTCTTAATACCCAAGCAAACCTCTCCTGGATTATGGAATAATTTCTCAATCAATCCATAATCAAGGCTCTCATGATCAAGCTTCTTCTTCTTGATTATGGAATAATTTCTCAATCAATCCATAATCAAGGCTCTCTTTCTTTTGGCATGATTATATAAAATTTATAAACCAACCATTGGTTCATTATATAAAAATTTATAAAACAAACCAACCATTGGTTCATTATAAAAATTTATATATATAAAATTTATATAACCTTTTAAAAAATAAACCAACCTTTGATCTATTTTATAAAACAAACCAAAATAACTTTATCCTCTGATGGTGGTGGCCGGCAATGACAAGAAGAGAGGAGGCCCCCTTCTTGGCCGGCCCATCTAACCCCAATTTGGATCAAATCCCTTAATGAATTAAACTTATTTAATTCACCCATTAAGTCTTTAAAAGACTTAGCCATTCTATACTTCCGATGCGTCTAAAATAAATTCAGCTTTGACTATTGTTTGGACTTACCAAAAATAGTCTATCTCGATTGGAGAATCCAATTCTCAACTCATTTTAAATCCTTCGAATTATTCGTTATGCGTGTGACCAAATAGGCTTTCAATTTATGTTGGTCGTCCATAATTAACTAATTAATTATAGAACGATCATGAGTGGCACCTAGTAGTACATCATGATCCCCAATTAATTGAAAGATCAACGGTTGATCTCAGAAATGATTCTGAAACCCTTCAGCAGCAATAATGAATCGTGCCCCATTCCCTTCACCATCTTATTGTTGGGACCGGGTGCATGTTGACAAGGATACGAGTTCGTAAAATTTTAAATTTTTACGTGCAGCGGAAGAATTTGCATAAAATAATTTCCTAAATTATTTTAACTTCGTATCTAGCATGCAACCTTATGGTGTGTTGACATAATCATAAAATAAAACTTTGCGGAAAAGTAAACTAATTTACTTTATACCTTTCGTAACTCGAAGAAAGGGACGAGATCCAACCGTAGCGTCCCTTGGAAGCTCCGCCTCTATTCGCGTCCACGCCGAGTTCTCTTCGGGATGACTTCACAAAGCCACGAGTTTTGTGCCGACGAGAACTACTAGATTCTCTATAGGCACAACAAAGAAGAACAAGAGAATAAATAGGAAACTAACCACCAAAGAAACGGAATCGAATTCCGAGAGGGAAGGAGATGTGATCCGCTTCTTCTTCTTCTTGGTTGGCTTCTCCTTCTTCTTGATAGCTCACGGCAACCAAGGTTGGGAGGAGGTGCGCCGGCCCTAGCACTCAAGAGGGGCCGCCGACCCTAGATGACTCAAGGTGGGCGCCGGCCCTAGGTGGGGAGAAGGGAAGGAGAAGAGAATAAAGAGAGAGAGAGGGAGCTCTATATCAATACTCGATTATTGATTAGGAATAAAGGCTTCCCTTTGGTTCCTTATATAGTTGCTTCTCCCTTGCCAAGTCTCCTCTTAACGGAATTAACAGAATTAGTTATAAGAATTTTATCTTATAAAATTTCTTATGACTTATTCCGTTATGCCTAGTTTTATTATAACCAACTTTATAATAAAACTAATTAGTTATCATAAGAAATTTATCCTATAAATTCTCTTATGAATTATTCCGTTTAAACCAAGTTTTATTATAACCAATTTTATAATAAAACTAATTAGTTATCATAAGAAATTTATCCTATAAATTCTCTTATGAATTATTCCGTTTAAACCAAGTTTTATTATAACCAATTTTATAATAAAATTAATTAGTTATCATAAGAAATTTATCCTATAAATTCTCTTATGAATTTTATTATAACTAACTTTATAATAAAACTTATTTCTCTTATTCAGATTCAGATTTGACTTATTTCTCTTGATCGGAAAATCTAATTTTCAACTCGTTTTAAATCCCTCGGATTACTCGTAGTGCGTGTGACTAAATAGGCTTTCGATTTATGTTGGCCGTCTATAATCAACTAATTATAGAACGATCATGAGTGGCACCTAGTAGTACATCATGATCCCCAATTAATCGAAAGATCAACGGTTTGACCTCAGAAGAAATTATTCTGAAACCCTTCAGCAGCTCTAATGATTCGTGCCCCATTCCCTTCACCATCTTATACCCACTTGGTTCAGGACACGGTCTATTTGTGTCAGTCCCCACTAGGCTGACTACGTCACACCTAGCCCAAGTAGTGTCTTTTTCGTCCTTTGGATTTCTAATTACTCTCATGTATTAAAGAGACTCGCACTCTAAACATGATATACTCTGGCCAGAGGTTTTGAGTAACAATCCGACGATAGGCCTGGGTATACATCTCCTCGCAAGGAGTGGTGAATCCTTTGTAAGCTGTTCAAACATCTTCGGGCACTTCGGCTTATACCCAATCATCCTGGGTCCACACCTCCTTGGAGATGCTTGCTTAAGATGTTAAAGTATAAGTCTCCATGACCAAGATGACTTGAACACCGCAAGTCAAAGGAACATGCACTTAAGCCGCAGTAAGAACTTCATTGACATATCTATATAGATTACCATATGAAGTCCTACAGCTAGTCACTCCAATGAACTAGTTCCCATAACTAGCATCCATGTTTATCTCCGGACATCCCAATGTCACCAGCCAGTGAGAATCAGCTGATTAGAGAATAACCCATGCTAGTCTCAACAGAATTGATAGTGTCCGTATTTATCAGTTCATCGACTAGGGATATTTTCAATACTTCACATTTGCATATTTAGAGATAATCACTAGTTGTGATCCCATCACAAATTCTCTTATGCTGTGAGTTGTATTGCGGACATTCAGTAGATGAGTTTAAGATCTCAATCAAATACACAAGCATGTATACTCAAATAGTGAATTATCATTTATTAAAATAAATGTTTACAATCATAAGGCGATTGCCTTAGGACACTTCTCTCATATCACTAACACTTATACCCTCTTGGTTCAGGACATGGTCGATGTGTGTCAGTCACCACTAGGCTGACTACGTCACACCTAGCCCAAGTAACGTTTCCTCGTCCTATGGATTCTAATTACTCTCATGTATTTAAGAGATTCATACTATGAACATGTCATGCTCTGGTCAGAGGCTTTGAGTAACAATCCGACGATAGGCCTCAGGTATACATCTCCTCGCAAGGAGTGGTGAATCCTTTGTAGGTTGTTCAAACATCTTCGGGCACTTCGGCTTATACCCAATCATCCTGGGTCCACACCTCCTTGGAGATGCTTGCTTAAGATGTCAAAGTATAAGTCTCCATGACCAAGATGACTTGAACACCGCAAGTCAAAGAAACATCGCACTTAAGCTGCAGTAAGAACTTCACTGACATATCTATATGTAGACTACCATATGAAGTTTTACAGCCAGTCACTCCAATGAACTAGTTCCCTTAACTAGCATTCATGTTTATCTCCGGACATCTCCATGTCACCAGCAAATGAGAATCAGCTGATTAGAGAATAACCCATGCTAGTCTCAACAGAATTGATAGTGTCCGTATTTATCAATTCATCGACTAGGGACAATTTCAATACTTCACAATTGCACATGTAGAGATAATCACTAGTTGTGAATTCATCACAAATTCTCTCATGCTGTGAATTGTATTACGGACATTCAGTAAATGAGCTTAAGATCTTAATCAAATAATCATGTATACTCAAATAGTGAATAAAGGTGCATTTTTTATGTAATGACCAGGCCCTGTCTAACTGTTGGCCGTGTCGTTACTCTATTAACGATCTTCCCACTCCTGGGCGTGGATTTTTGCCTTCCCAGGATTCGAAACATAGACCCAGGCTTAATCTAGTTTCTTTGTGAATCCTGAATACCAATTGAGCTGCAGCTCAATTGGTATAGAAGGCGACTGTCAAGACAATCCTCAAGTACTTAAGAAACACTAAGGATGTGTTCCTAATATATAGAAGGTGATATGGTAATACGTGGGTATACAGATGCCAGTTTTCAGATAGATAATGATGATTCCAAATCTCAGTCCGGATACATATTTATTTTGAATGGAGGCGCAATAAGTTGGAAGAGTTCCAAGCAAGACACCATAGCGGATTCTACCACGGAAGCGGAATATATTGCAGCTTCGGAAGCAGCAAAGGAAGCAGTCTGGATCAAGAAGTTTGTCTTAGAACTTGGTGTGGTTCCAACCATTGATGAAGCAATACGGGTTTACTGCGACAACAATGGAGCTATTGCACAAGTAAAGGAACCAAGGTCTCATCAGCGATCCAAACATGTGCTTCGCCGCTATCATTTGATCAGAGAGATTATAAGTAGGAATGATATACAAATTGAGAAAATTTCCACTGAAAGGAATTTAGCGGATCCTTTAACTAAGGCCTTGCCTCAAAGAAAGTTTGAGGGTCATGTTAGAGCCTGTGGTATTGGGTACCGTAGCGATTGACATTAGGCCAAATGGGAGTTTGTTAGTGATATGAGAGAAGTGTCCTAAGGCAATCGCCTTATGATTGTAATCATTTATTTTAATAAATGAATATTCACTATTTGAGTATACATATTTGTGTAATTGATTGTGATCTTAAACTCATTTACTGAATGTCCGCAATACAATTCACAGTATGAGAGAATTTGTGATGAATTCACAACTAGTGATTATCTCTACATGTGCAATTGTGAAGTATTGAAATTGTCCCTAGTCGATGAATTGATAAATACGGACACTATCAATTCTGTTGAGACTAGCATGGGTTATTCTCTAATCAGCTGATTCTCACTGGCTGGTGACATTGAGATGTCCGGAGAAAACATGAATGCTAGTTAAGGGAACTAGTTCATTGGAGTGACTGGCTGTAAAACTTCATATGGTAGTCTACATATAGATATGTCAGTGAAGTTCTTACTGCAGCTTAAGTGCGATGTTCCTTTGACTTACGGTGTTCAAGTCATCTTGGTCATGGAGACTTATATTTTGACATCTTAAGCAAGCATCTCCAAGGAGGTGTGGACCCGGGATGATTAGGTATAAGCCGAAGTGCCCGAAGATGTTTGAACAGCCTACAAAGGATTCACCACTCCTTGCGAGGAGATGTATACCCGAGGCCTATCGTCGGATTGTTACTCGAAGCCTCTGGCTAGAGCATGACATATTCAGAGTATGAATCTCTTAAATACATGAGAGTAATTAGAATCCGTAGGACGAGAAAACGTTACTTGGGCTAGGTGTGACGTAGTCATCATAGTGGGGACTGACACACATAGACCATGTCCTGAACCAAGTGGGTATAAGATGGTGAAGGGAATGGGGCACGATTCATTATAGCTGCTGAAGGGTTTCAGAATTATTTCTGAGATCAACCGTTGATCTTTCGATTAATTGGGGATCATGATGTACTACTAGGTGCCACTCATGATCGTTCTATAATTAATTGATTAATTATAGACGGCCAATATAAATCGAAAGTCTATTTAGTCACACGCACTACGAGTAATCCAAGGTATTTAAAATGAGTTGAAAATTAGATTTTCCAATCAAGAAAAATTAAGTTTGGTTGAGCCAAACGATAAGTCGAATCTGAATTTTTCAGAGACGCATCGAATGCGTAAAATGGCTAAGTCTTTTGAAGACTTAATAGATGAATTAAATAAGTTTAATTCATTGGGGCTTGGCTTGGATGGGCCGGCCAAAGAGGGCCTCCATCCTCTTTGCTTGGCCGGCCACAACAAAGGGAGAGAACCAAGTTTTTGGTTCAATTTATAAAATAAACCAAGTGTGTTTGTTTTAAAAAATTATGGATGATATAAATTTTTATATAATAAACCAAGGTTTGGTTTATTTTTCATGGAAATTAAAAGGAACCATGGATTGGTTTATTTTATTAAAATCAATCATGGATTGATTTACCATGATAAGAAAATTTATTCCAAATGAGAGAAGATTTTTATCATGAATTAAAATATGATTTTAATCATGATATAAAATCAAACTTGGCATGATGGAATAAGTTATTCCATATTTGAGAGGCTTGATGGTTGAGAGGCCACTATATAAAGGACCCAAGGCAAGGCTTGGGTGGTGAATCATAGAGATGAAGGCATAGGCTCTCTCCCTCTCTTTCTCTTCTTCTCTTCTCCCCTCCTTGCCGTGCGCCAACCAGCCCCAAGAAGGAGCACCAGCCGGCCATCCTTTTGTGGTTAGTCTTTCGACTTCTCTCTTGGTTTTTTCTCATCGCATTCTCGAAGAATCTAGTAGTTCTCGAGAACACGAAACTCGTGGCTTTGCGAAGTTATCCCGAAGATACTCGGCGTGGACATGAATAGAGGCGGAGCTTCCAAGGGACGCTTACGGTTGGATCTCGTCCCTTCCTTCTAGTTACGCGAGGTAATATGTAAATTAGTTTACGTTTCTATAAAAATTTTAAATATATGATCATGTCTACACAAGATAAAATTGCATGCTTAGATGTGTGGTTAAATGATTTAGAGAAATTATTTATGCTAAACCTTCCGCTGCACGTAATTAATTTTAAAATTACAAACCCGCATCCATGTCAACATGCACCTGGACCCAACACCTAGTTCCTCCCTCCTACGAATGGATGAGTGTTCGCTTAATCCCAGCCTTAGTAGATCGGAGGCCCTCTGACCTGGATCTCAATGTTGATGCAGTCTGACCCTGATTATTGTTTTGGTGTTGACGTCGATTTTAGTTTAGGATAATGATTATGATTCTGATTAAGTCCTGATCGGGGATTAGGCATGGTATGGAAAATCCTAGCTTGGAGGGCTAGGTGTTGGAAAATCCTAACCTGGAGGGTTAGGTGTGGAAAATCCTAGCTTGGAGGGCTAGGTGTTGGAAAAGTCCTAATTCGGAAGGGTTGGGTGAAAAGTCCTAACTTGGAGGGTTAGGTGAAAAGTCTCAACTTGGAGGGTTAGGTGAAAAAGTCCTAGCTTGGAGGGTCAGGTCCTAGCTTGGAGGGCTAGGTCTGGAAAAGTCCTAATTCGGAAGAGTTGGGTGAAAAGTCCTAGCTTGGAGGGATAGGTGAAAAGTCCTAACTTGGAGGGTTAGGTGAAAAGTCCCAACTTGGAGGGTTAGGTGAAAAATTCCTGGCTTGGAGGGTCAGGTCCCTAGCTTGGAGGGCTAGGTTGGATGAAATCCTTGCTTGGAGGACTAGGTTTGAGTGGAGGGCTAGGTTTGAGTCCCTGGATCGGTCTGGTGACCGATCAGGGAAGTTGGCACGCTGCTCCTTCGTGGATCGGTCTGGTGACCGATCCAGCGATGACTGATCGGTCTGGTGACCGATCAGGGAGCACACAGTGAGGTTGGGAACCAACTGTGCGGCTCCTGATCAGTCTGGTGGCCGATCAAGGAGCAGGCCGTTGCCTCACTGCTTGGCTCCTGATCGGTCCGATGACTGATCAGGGAGCAGGCAGTGTCCTCAATGCTTGGCTCCTGATCGGTCCGGTGACCGATCAGGGAGCACACAGTGAGTTGAGTTCCCCTACTGATCAGGTTCTGAACGGTCTGGTGACCGATCAAAGACTTAGGATCTGATTTGCGCAGTTACTGTTCACTCAGACGTGGACCGATCAGGCTTGAGCCTGTTCGGACAGTGGCTATCCTGATCGGTCTGGTAACCGATCAGGCTTCACTCTGATCAGTCTGGTGACCGATCATGCTTGTGTCGCCGCGAGAGCTGGGAGCCCCAGCAAAGCGGTGGATCGGTCTGGTGACCGACCCACAAGCCCTGGATCGGTCCGGTGACCGATCACTTTAATTCAAATTGCACTGTCAGACGCTCTGATCGTGTCTGAACGTATCCGATTCTCTGCGCTTAACCTCTGATACTTGATTTTCTGCTTGATATGTTGTGCTAATACTCTGATTGAGCTACAGGTGACAGGGAAGGATTCAAACACTCAAGGAGAGTCAATGGAGGCCTTTCCTTGGAGCAGGTTTGTCTCTTTGTCATCTCAGGTTGCAACGGCTAGAGCTGCAGACTGGAGCTGCTAACTGGAGCTGGGCTGAGGGAAGCTCAGGGAGTCTAGGGAGAACTCAGTGGTAGCTGGCGTTGGCAGGTGAGCAGCTGGAGGCTGCAGTGAGATGGTGTCACCTAGGTTTAGTGGAGAAACAAAAGGAGTGTAGTGGAGAAGAGAAGATAGAGTTTGTGAATCAACTTCTGGCTTGAGCTCTTGTTGCGCGATTGTTTTCTCCACGTCTTGCTTGTATGTTCTGAAGCTTCATCATCTTAAGCAAGCAACTGCAATCTGTGAAGCAACCATCCCTTACTTGAGCGTTTGGAGGAAGGAACAAGAGGCTTGGTGAGTCCATCAGCGAGAAGACACGAAGAAAGGGTTCTTGCGTGAGATCGTCGCTGAGTGGAGCTCGGAAGAAGCTTGCTGTGTTCTTGTCTGTGCTAAGTGCTAAGTAAGATCTTTCTTGTGTTTCATTGTGCTTAAAACTATACCTTGTTGAAACGCTGTGGAGAGGTTATTCCACCGAGAAGGAGGTTGCATTTTATCCGGTGTTCATCGGGGCTTGATCTGCTGACGATCAAGGGATTGCCCACCTTAAGGGCACGTCAAGGAGTAGAGGCAAGTTATCCCCGAACCTTGTAAACCCTCCTTGTAAGCGATCTTGTTAGTTGTTTTAGTTTGTTTTTGTTTTCTTTATTTCTGCACTACTCTGTTTTATTGTGCTTCCGCTGTGCTACTAACAATTGAAGTGCAGAAAATCGATAAGTGTAAAAGTCCAAGTGTTTGGCTATATTCACCCCCCCTCTCTAGCCATCCGAGTTCCAACAAGTGGTATCAGAGCTTGGGGCTCTATACAAGCGGATTAACAACCGAGAGCTATCATCCATGGCGTTGAGAGAAGGTTTTTTAATCACCCGCCTCCCTTCTTCGATGGCGCAGATTTCCAATATTGGAGATCGAAGATGGAGTATTACTTGAAGATGGACATCAACACTTGGTTCGCGGTGAAGGAGGGTTTTACCCCTCCAAAGGATGATGAAGGCAAAGAACTTGAATCGTGGAGGTGAACGGCTGAACAAACTCGAAAGAGTGAAGCTGACGCAAAGGCGGTTGTGACTCTACAATGCGGCATGAACAAAAATCAACTCATCAAGGTTGGTCCATTCACAAGTGCAAAAGACTTGTGGAACAAGCTCATCGAACTCCACGAGGGCACCCGAGATTCAAGAATCGTCAAGAGGGACTTATTCCTCAATCAACTACAAAACCTTTCTATGAAGGAGAATGAAACGGTAAGTGAGTTTCATAGCCGGTTCAAGGAAGTCCTCAACGGGCTTCATTCTATTGATGAAAAGGT
The DNA here is from genome assembly GCA_024364735.1 of Boesenbergia rotunda. Taxonomy (NCBI): domain Eukaryota; kingdom Viridiplantae; phylum Streptophyta; class Magnoliopsida; order Zingiberales; family Zingiberaceae; genus Boesenbergia; species Boesenbergia rotunda. The sequence continues at coordinate 399,703 of JAGFNQ010006091.1, forward strand.
CGAGAATCGCGACCTTGTGAGGTATGTGTTGAAAGCATTTCCAAGGAATGCTTTGTGGTCATCCATGGTGGATGCCTACAAAGTTTCCAAGGACTTATCCATTGTTAAGTTAGATGATTTGTTTTGTGAAATGGAATTGCATGAAATGGCTAACAAAGGCCCCAAGGAGAAGGGGATTGCCTTAGTTGCAGGGGAACGATCCAATAAGAAGAAGAAGGAGAAGAAGAAGGAGAAGGAAGTCTCTTCATCTTCATCCTCTTCCGAATCCGAGTCCGATTCCGAGGAAGATGGCAGCGGGTCTTCTTCCTCCGAGATGACAAACTTTGTGAGAAGGATGATGAGAAGGGGTCGACGCTTCAAGGGTAAAGGTAACTCTAGTGAGATTAAAGTTGATAAGACTAATGTTTCTTGTTTCGAGTGTGGTACGAAAGGGCACTTCAAGTGTGAATGCCCAAAGCTAAAGAAGAAGGAGGAGAAATCCAAGAGGAAAGAGGATAAATCAAAGAAGAAGAAGAAGACCTTGAAGGTCACTTGGGATGAATCCTCCTCAAGTTCATCCGATGAAGAGAAGGAGGAGAAGAGCACAAGGCATGTGACACTCATGGCATTGGGAGATCAAGAGAGCAGTGATGAATCCTCCAACTCCTCAAACGCGGCTTCATCATCTTCGGATGATGAAGAGGTTATGATTGAGGGGGAGCATCTATCAACTTGGTTCGTTGATAGTGGGTGCTCCAAACACATGACCGCGGATAGATCATTGTTTACCACACTTCACAAGAAAAGTAGAGGTAATGTTTTATTTGGTAACAATGGTAGTCTTAAGGTCATAGGAATAGGAGACATTCAAATATCCGAATATCTTAGAATCTCAAATGTTCTTCTAGTCAAGGGGATGACATTTAATCTCCTAAGTGTCAGTCAATTGTGTGATACGGGTTACACAATTGATTTTCAACCAAGTCAATGTCTAGTTAGACAACATGACACCTTAGACACGGTACTAGTAGGAACAAGAGTATATCAAGTTTCATTTAAAAGTGCTACTAATGCTTTGGCTAAGTGTTTCATGTCAAAAAAAGAAGAGTCCACCCTTTTGTAAGGATCGATTTGTACGCTAGAGGGGGGTGAATAGTGATTTTCCGAACCCCTTCTTCCTACAAGATTGTTAGCGCAACGGAAATACAAATAAAACAATAAATACAATGCTAACAAACCGTATTTAGTTGGTATCCACCCCGGTCGGGTGACTAATCCAACAATCCTTCGGCGGATCAAACCCCGGATAACCTCCGGCTATCACGTGTCGCTCCTTATGGGTGGAGAAACCTCACCACAACACCAAATAAAGCTCTGGACACGAAGACTACTAACTTGCCCTTAAACAAGACAAGTTTCGTCAAGAAACTCAGCCACCACGAGGTCCTCTTTAAATAGGACTCGGGGCTGATTTCTCGCTACCAGTCGACTGCCCCCAGGGTAGTCGACTGGTGCCAGCCAAATTCGACCGTTGACACTCCCAACGTTTGAATTTGCCAGCTCACCAACCACCTACCAGTCGACTGCCCCCAGGGCAGTCGACTGGTCCCTAGCTGAAACCCTTCCCGAGTACATTCACACAGCACTCGACCCTCACGACTCAACTGACTCCTCATCTGCAGCCTCGACTGTTGCCTTCGCGTCCTCTTCATCTTCGGCCCTCGTCCCTCGGATGCGCACGCAAGCCTCCAGCTTGCATCAATGCCACCCTTCACGTATGCCTCGAAGTCCGCGCCCATCAGCTCATCGTCCCTGCACTCCATGGTCCCTCAGATGCGCACGCCAGCCTCCAGCTGGCCTCCATGCCATCCTTCACCGTACTGAGGCCGTCCAGTCAGGTCCATATGCGTAACCTGTACAACCTGCACACTCAACATACGCATATTAAATACAAGGGTAAACCTAACTTAAACCCTTTGCCCAAACATCAAAACCCATGGTCACACCGGACCATCTTAGGGCCGATTGCTCCAACAATCTCCCCCTTTTTGATGTTTGGCAATTCGTTTAAGTTAGGGAAAGCAAGATAGTAGTAAATAGCAAAAACCATGCTAAATGAATGCATATGCAATGCATAACTGGATCCTATCCCAAGGCATCCCACACCTAACCCTCCAAGTTAAGAATTTTACACCTAGCCCTCCAAGCTAGGATTTTCACCACTTAACCCTCCAAGTTAGGATTTTCCCACACCTAGCCCTCCAAGCTAGGATTTTCACCACCTAACCCTCCAAGTTAGGATTTTCCAACACCTAGCCCTCCAAGCTAGGACTTTTCCCACCTAACCCTCCAAGTTAGGATTTTCTACCAAACCTGGCTTTTTAAAGCTTCTCCCAAGTTCCCCTTACACTGGACTTACAAAGGCTCTTTAAGAACCTCTCCAAAGTTTCCCTTACGCCTAGAAGGGAGCAACCATGCTCCCCCTAAATTTAGGGTTTCTAGCAAAGGTATTGGTTTCCCACTTAAACACAATATTTCTCCCCCTTTGCCATACATCAAAAAGAACCCATCAATATCCAATTATTGGTTCTTTACATCCCCAATGATCCTAAACATAGTGTACTAAACCCCCATACACTTGTTCCTTGTCATTTGGATCCCAAGTCAACTGCTGGATACCCACACCAGCCCTGACCAGTCGACTGCCCCCAAGGCAGTCGACTGATACTCTGATTATCAGTTTTCTGGCCAATTTCAGAATTACACCAGAAATTCTACAAATCTCCAAAAATTCCCAAATTTCGTAGAGAGCTTTGCGGTACCCATACCTACTTGGAAAAAATACATCCACCCATGTATCTATCACCATTCCCATGTATGACACAAAACCCAAAAAATATCAAGGCAACTAGGAGGCAACCTCCCCCTTTACCCATGCCTTCTCCCAATTTTCATTTTTCCCATGTCAAGTTCTATCCAACTTAACCTCCTAGACACCACGTTGAGTCATACACAACTCAACACCCGAGTTCTTCCCCCTTTGACACTCTTATAGCATTGCCCGAGGCAATCTTTCCCTAAGTGCCAAAAAGAACTCAACAAACGTCTAAAATCTCTAAAGTTTGCAAGCACACTTGCTAGGATATACCCTATCCTAGAAAAATATGATATCATGGAAATATCAAGTGTGCTTGACTTTTGGTACACATCTAAGTTCCTTAAAAATTTTGGCATTTTGAAATTAAGTCATTATTCCTTGTGTTTGCCTCTTCTAACCCTTTCAAATTGACCCAAGGAATTGTCCTCAACTCTAAGGTTCATCCATAATTCCAAGTGTTTCTGAAAAACCCTTCAGAAATCACTTATTAACACTCTGCCCAAACCCTCAGTCGACTGTCCAAATGGCAGTCAACTGCCAAAACTCACAGAGAGTTTCCGGGCTCTTACCAGTCGACTGCCCCCAGGGCAGTCGACTGATACCTGATTTTCAGGTTTTCAGGCCGAAATTCAGAAATCTCCGAAAAATTCTACAAATCTCCAAAAATTCTGAAATTTTGTGGGGAGACTTGTGAAGTCAATATTTACGTGGGAAAAATATGTTTCCAAATAAATGTACTCCAAATCCCAAGATTGACACGAAATCCTACTTCTTCTAAAATGTATCAAATGAGCTCATCCTAAAAGTGCTAATTCTCACTTCTCTTCAATGCATCCTCTTCTCCTTGATCACAACTCATTTATATCATTGAATTATATGATGTTCCACCATTAAACCTTAATTTTGTAAATTAACTCTCCTTTTTCATCTTTTCCCCCTAAATTCTCCTTTTAATGTGTCAAAATCTAGGATTAAGACTTACCTAAGTCTTCCAACCCTTTTTGGCATTTTTCATCTAATTTCCTAAGAGATAAACTTTTGAGATCCATTTACCATGGACCCCAAAGGCTCCTAGAGCTCCCCCTTGAGCTCTTAGCCTTTGCCACCTCCCTAGGTGACTCCATCCACACTAGGCCACACCGGTGTGCCACCGGTGACTCTTGATTTACAAAATTGACCTTTTTAACCTTGGACACCTTGTCCTTGGTTAGGTCACTCTTTTTACCCTTGGATGGCATTCCCTTGTCATCCTTGGACTTTCCCTCCTTACTAAGATTGTATGTTTTCCCAACATGCTTCTTTCCATTGCCCTTGGAGGTCTTAGATCGGTACCCCAATCCCGATCTATCATAGTTGGGTTTGATGCTATCCAACACCATGTCTAAGCCCTTAGATCCAACCGTGAATCTTTCTAGGGCTTTTTCTAATGTATCAAGCCTTGCCCTCAAGGCTTGAATTTCCCTCTCTAGACCATTAATTTTGGAGTCCATATGTCCACTTTGGAAATTCCTAGAACTACCCATTTTCTTAGGCACATTCTTTCCCTTCTTGGGATTAGTGCCATGATCCTTAGATACAAAGGTCCTAGATTTACCATGATGCATGCTTTTCTTAGAATATTGATCTACCTTGTTATCCTTAGTCCTATCATTATATTTAAAACCAAAGTTATGCACCATTAGGCAGTTTTCATGAAATCTAGCATGCATGGATGAACAATTTGTATTATTTCTAACATTCATGGAGGTATTTAAATATGAATGGCAATTTAATCTAGGGTTAGGAATTACCTCCCTTACCCTTGTAGTCCCTCCTTGATGTGGGCTCCTTCTCTTCTTTCTTTCTTCTTTCTCCCATCTTCTTAGATGCTCCATTTTCTTTATTTCACCTTTCTTTGGGCACTTGGTGTGGTAGTGCCCTAGCTCACCACATGTGAAGCATCTAATCTTCATTTTTCTCTCTTGGGCTCCTCCATTCCTACAATTCATGTTAGATTTTAATCGAATGGACCCGGGTTTAGAGAGTACCTCCTTTTTACCTTTTAGGCACTTATCCTTGAAGTGCCCCTTTTCATTGCAGCCAAAGCATATAATGTGATCTTTGTTCCTTGCTTTGGTGGAGGTTGAGACTTCTTCAACTTTTGATGATGTGGATGCCTCCTCTTGATTCGGCATGGAAGTGGATCTCTCCTCCCCCTCAATCCTTGAGGTGGAGACCTCTTCCTCTTCTTCTCTAGAGGAGGTTGACGATTCTTCACTTTCTTCTTCCTCTTCTTGAATCATGGGGTTTTTCTCCTTAGGCTCTTGAATTTTTGTAGGAGTCTCATAATACTCTTTCACCTTGCTCTATAATTCACATGCACTTTGATATGACCCTACACAACTCAAGATGTCGTTAGGTAATATATCAACCAAAATATTTGTTACCTTCTCATTGGCCCGGAATTGTTCTTGTTGCTCTTTGTCCCAATATCTAGGACGAAGCTTCTTCCCGTGCTTGTCATTTGGAACTTCGAAGGGCTCTTCAAGCGCAATTCGACATGCCCAATCCATTCCGAACCATGTCTCGATCCTCGCCTTCCAATATCAAAATCTTCACTGTTGTAGGCCGGTGGTGTGTAGATCTCGTCCCCAAGTGGACCTTCACCTTCCATTTCCTCTAGTGTATGCTCCCTCGGCGGTTAGTCCGATCAAGAGCGGTACTCGCTCTGATACCAATTGTAAGGATCGATTTGTACGCTAGAGGGGGGGTGAATAGCGATTTTCCAAACCCCTTCTTCCTACAAGATTGTTAGCGCAGCGGAAATACAAATAAAACAATAAATACAATGCTAACAAACCGTATTTAGTTGGTATCCACCCCGGTCGGGTGACTAATCCAACAATCCTTCGGCGGATCAAACCCCGGATAACCTCCGGCTATCACGTGTCGCTCCTTATGGGTGGAGAAACCTCACCACAACACCAAACAAAGCTCTGGACACGAAGACTACTAACTTGCCCTTAACCAAGACAAGTTTCGTCAAGAAACTCAGCCACCACGAGGTCCTCTTTAAATAGGACTCGGGGCTGATTTCTCGCTACCAGTCGACTGCCCCCAGGGCAATCGACTGGTGCCAGCCAAATTCGACCGTTGACACTCCCAACGTTCGAATTTGCCAGCTCACCAGCCACCTACCAGTCGACTGCCCCCAGGGCAGTCGACTGGTCCCTAGCTGAAACCCTTCCCGAGTACATTCACACAGCACTCGAGCCTCACGACTCGACTGACTCCTCATCTACAGCCTCAACTGTTGCCTTCGCATCCTCTTCATCTTCGGCCCTCGTCCCTCGGATGCGCACGCAAGCCTCCAGCTTGCATCCATGCCACCCTTCACGTATGCCTCGAAGTCCGCGCCCATCAGCTCATCGTCCCTGCACTCCATGGTCCCTCAGATGCGCACGCCAGCCTCTATCTGGCCTCCATGCCATCCTTCACCGTACTGAGGCCGTCCAGTCAGGTCCATATGCGAAACCTGTACAACCTGCACACTCAACATACGCATATTAAATACAACGGTAAACCTAACTTAAACCCTTTGCCCAAACATCAAAACTCATGGTCACACCGGACCATCTTAGGGCCGATTGCTCCAACACCTTTGGCACCGGAGGCTAGCACATGTTAACATGAAGAACATCCAGAAGTTGTCCAACAAGGGATTAGTCCGTGGCTTACCAAGCATCAAGTATGAAAAAGAAAAGATTTATGATGCATGTCAAATGGGTAAGCAAATAAAATCTGCACATAAAGGTAAAAGCGCTGTAAGTACTTCTACTGCTTTGGATTTACTTCACATGGATCTGTTTGATTGTAGCACTATCATATCATTGAATAGAAGTAGATATTGCTTTGTTATCATTGATGATTTTACTAGATACACATGGACTTATTTTCTAAAGTATAAGGATCAAACCTTAGATGTTTTCATTTCTTTTTATAGAAGGGTTGAAAATGAGAAATCATCAACAATTAAGACAATTAGAAGTGATCATGGAGGTGAATTTCAAAATCAACGATTTTAGAATATTGTCAAGATAGAGGGTATAGACATTAGCTCTCTACTCCTAGAACACCACAACAAAATGATGTTGTAGAGAGGAAGAACAGTGTTCTACAAGAGGCTGCACGAAGCATGCTCAATGAGTACTCACTACCGAGTTACTTATGGGCCAAAGCTGTAAATACAGCTTGCTATGTGCAAAACTGAGTCCTCATCCATAGGTTCTTAGGAAAGACTCCCCATGAACTTTGGTTTGGAAAACCACCTACGGTTAAACACCTTAGGGTGTTTGGTTGTAAGGTGTTCATCCTAAACACCAAGGACCACCTTGGAAAGTTCACGGCAAAGGCTGATGAAGGGATACTAGTCGGGTATTCCCTAGTTAGCAAAGCCTACCGAGTCTACAATAAGAAATCTAGATTGGTTGAAGAGTATTATGATGTTGTCTTTGAAGAAATTTCAAAAGTCAATGAACAACCAGAAGATGAAGTCCAATTCGAACTTAGGAGACTAAGTTTGAATGAAAGTCCAAATGTTGTTGATGGTGATGAATCCGATGACGGTGTGCCTAGACAACCCATAGGTCAGCCGGATCCTGAGGTTGAGCTTGTGTCTAGTGAAACCATTCAAGAAGCACCACCAACACCAAGGCAAACTAGATTAGCCTCTAGTCATCCCCAAGACCAAATTGTTGGAGACATCCATCATGGGATTAGAACTAGATCATTCTTTAAGAATGAGGTTAATGAAGTTGCCTTAATTTCCGAAATTGAACCTAGAAAAATTGATGAAGCATTAAATAATCTCGATTGGGTCATTGCAATGCAAGATGAACTAGGTCAATTCGAAAGGAGTCAAGTTTGGGACTTAGTCCCTAGACTTAAGAAGACCACCATCATTGGAACCAAATGGGTCTTCAAAAATAAATTGAACCATAAGGGAGAAATCATTAGCAACAAGGCACGCTTAGTAGCCAAGGGCTACAGTCAAGTTGAAGGCCTTGATTATGATGAGACCTATGCTCCCGTGGCACGATTAGAGTCCATCCGATTGATGCTTGCATTTGCAGCACATCGTGACTTCAAGCTATATCAAATGGATGTTAAATCGGTCTTTCTAAATGGTTTGATTAGAGAAAAGGTCTATGTCAAACAACCTCCGGGGTTTGAGAGTACCGAATTTCCAAACCACGTGTTCAAGCTCAAAAAGGCACTTTATGGCCTTAAACAAGCACCCCGAGTTTGGTATGAGCGGTTGTCGATATTTTTAATTGAAAAAGGCTTTGTAAGAGGCCAAATAGACCCTACATTATTTCTACGTAGAAATGGTGACAATATTTTTGTAGCCCAAGTATATGTCGATGACATAATTTGTGGCTCAAACAACAAGGGCTATTTAAATAAGTTCATTGGACACATGGAGAGTGAATTTGAAATGAGTCTAGTGGGAGAGTTGACTTTCTTCCTTGGACTTGAAATCAAGCAAACTCGTGATGGAATCCATGTGCGCCAATCGAAGTATACTCAAGAAATGCTCCGTAAATTCAATATGAATGATTCAAAAGAGGTAACCACTCCCATGGCCACAAACACAAGATTAGACAATGATGAGAGTGGTAAACCCGTTGATTTGACTCAATATCGGAGCATGATAGGTAGTTTGCTATACCTCACAGCTAGTCGACCTGATATTCTTTTCGCTATGGGTATGTGCGCTAGGTATCAAGTTTGTGCCAAGGAATCTCATTTAATCGGTGTTAAGAGGATTTTGAGATATCTTAAAGGCACAATTGGAGTCGGTCTTTGGTACCCCCGTACCGAATCATTTGACCTAATTGGCTATACCGATTCTGACTACGCTGGATGTAAGTTGGATCGGAAAAGCACAAGTGGGGGTTGTCAATTTTTAGGATCATCCTTAGTTAGTTGATCAAGTCGGAAGCAACATTGTGTTGCTCTCTCCACGACCGAGGCAGAATATATTGCTATGGGAGAGAGTGTATCGCAATTATTGTGGATGATTCATACTTTAGAGGACTATGGATTAAGTTACAAAGGTGTGCAAGTGTTATGTGATAACATTAGCACTATTAACCTAATCAAGAATCCAGTCCATCATTCTAGGACCAAACATATTGAGGTGCATCACCACTTCATTAGGGATCATGTTGCTAGGGGAGATATTGTACTCTCACATGTAGAGTCCAAGTCAAACCTCGCTGGCATTTTCACTAAACCACTTCCCGAAAATGAGTTTAGCTTCTAAAGAAGTGAGTTAGGAATGTGTCGCGCTTCATAAATATTAAAATGCATTCAAAACCCTTCATCATTATTTCAAAATTATTGGGAAACAATTGGGTAACTTTGGGGATATCTCACACAAACTATAAGGTTCAATAAAACGTTTTTGTTTGCTAGATATGGGGTGAGATGTTAGGATCAACTCAATTTCTCAAAATGTCAATGCATCCCTTGAGAAATTAAGTTGATGAGATAAAAATCACTTCGGTGACCAAGTATGGGGAAAACCAATGCATAACATATGTGTATTTGGCTCCATTATCATACTTGGACATTCCGATCAAGGAAACTTGATTGGAAACTTAAATTTGGCACAATCTTAGTTGAAATTGCTTGAATGATTGTTGGTTGAGTTTGACTCCACTTGAGTGGAGCAAAGTGATTGTTAAACCTATAAGGACCTTTGATCCTTGTTCAGGGATCAATTTTAGTTAAGGGATCCCTTTCAAGATCGATATCTTTCATCAGATCTCTTCAGAAGTCGTGTAAAAGTCTGAAACTGAAAGTTTCAGATCATATCAGGGAGTATCAGGAACACTGATCGGTCACAGGACCGATCAGGAGTAGGGCTGATCGGTCCCCGGACCGATCTGGCTCCCTCCTGTGGTGATCGGTCCACAGACCGATCAGAGGAGTCACAGAGACTTTGCGAAGTTTCAACTAAACATTCTGTGCTTGCCTGGATCGGTCCCCGGACCGATCTGGCACCCTGTGGTGATCGGTCCACAGACCGATCAGGGGGCCTCCAGAATATCATCCAACCCTACTGTTCGCTTTCTGATTGATCAGCCGATCAATCAGGAGTCTGCCTGATCGGTCACCCGACCGATCAGGACCAGGTCAGTCCGATCAGGCCGAAGCCTGATCGGTCTGGGTACTCACAGATCGAACTGTGATCCGTTCGATCACATTAAATTTCGGTTGGTGGACCGATCCACCAACCTAATAACTTCACGAAAACCCCTCATCTCCCAAGCCCTAGCGCCGAACCTCACTACTTGTGCGAGAACCTTCCCTGTGTCTCCTTCCTCCTCTAGCGAGTGAGCTTTTGTGCACGCGCGCGATCCTGAGAAGATTTCCTGCGAGCGTTTTCCTTGTCTTCTGCGAGTTCCTCTTTCACTCAAGGTCTTGCGCTCATCTCTTGCGCCAAGAACCCTCTCCTACGCGAGCCTCTTCTTCTAGACCTTAAGATCTTCTTCACTACACATCAATGGTACCTAAGTAAGTATTTTTGGTTAGTTTATCTTACGAATCAACTCATAGATTATTAGCTTGTGCTAATCAAAGGTTTTTATCTTGTGGTGTGTTCTGCCGTGACCTTGCTTATGCCATGACCGAAACTTTATCATATCTCTATGTTGTTTGACTTTTGATCAACTCTTACCTTTGTGATTCTGTTATTTGTCATGACTCCACTGATTAAATCGAATCCTGTATTCTTGATCAAACTCATGTGTTCACCTGACTATTCTTCTCATGATCAATTCTTGGGTCATTGATTAAACTTTGTCTTGACCAATGAGATCAAATCTTGATCAAACCTGCTGTCTTGATTATTCCAATCTTTAGAAAATCATCTAAGGGAAAGGAACTCATAGAGGGCAGCTCGAAGGGAAAATCCCCTTCTTCCTTTGCGCCTTCCCGAAGGCATCAGCCTTCCTCGAGTTCTCGCTTTCCCAATGCCTCCTGTGAATAGGCTTTCCAATCCCGCACATTCAAGTTACTCACCTGTCGATCAATTGATGTTCCTTTTCTATCCGAGCACTGCCCATCCATCATGGAAATAGTCACCTTTTACAACCTTGGCTTTCTCCTCTCTCTGGAGAGGACTATCAATTATGACCTTGTCTCCGAGTTTTACAACAACCTTCAGCAGGGACCTCATGGGGGCTTCGAGTTTACTACTCGAGTCGCCAAGAGGACTCTTGATTTCTCCTATGACATTCTAGCGGAGTATCTAGGTGGTCGTCGATCGCCAAATCTGTATTCGATCTATCCCAAGCTCCCTGACCTTCTGTTGGCTCCTTTTGCAGACGTCACTCCTAACTCTATATATCAGCATTTCTTTGGTCGTCCTCGCCCAGTCGGGATTGATGAGTTGGGTCCTGATTTTCCTACTTTTGCAGCACTCCGTCTCTCTCCTACCGATTATATTTTATTCAAGATTATCACAAACTGTATCCTACCAATCACTTCCAAACCCTTAACTGAGATCCGACTCTATCATTGCCTGATGCTCTACGGCATGCACCGCCGCATGTACTTTGATATCATGGAGAGTATCTTTCAGTCCATCTTATCCTATCTAGAGCCGAGTCAATGCACGGTCTATATGCCTTTTGGTCACGTCATCACCGACTGGCTTATGGCAGTAGGTGTTGATGTCACCAAGGGTAGGACTGTGCCCATGGTCCGACAGGATTACAGGCTTGGCCGGCGGGCTTTTGCCAAGTCCAGCATTATCATTCGAGAGCACGATTGGGTCTTGGTTTGGAAAGATGGGAGAGGTCTCGGTGAGCTACCTCAGGGAGGACCACATTTTCAGGCACCAGCCGATGCTGCTGCACCACTGGAGGCTCACGCTGCTGCCGCTGATGACTACGACTATGAGCCGGACCCGGACCTACGATGGCAGATCTCCGAGCTGGATCAGACAATCCTGTTGGTGCAAGTTGCATCAATGATGTTCTCCTTTAAGTGTTTTAATGTTTGACAATACACTTAAGTCAGTGATACAATAAACAGACAAAGGGGAGCAAAAGAGAAGTAACCTAAGTTGAAGAAATATTCTAGTTAAGCTAGGTATCGTAACCCTAAGACCTAGCGAAGGGCTGCTAGGTATCGAAACCCTAAGACCGTTGCTAGGCACCTAGCGAAGGGCTGCTAGGCATAGAACACCTAGCGAAGGGCTGCTAGGCATTGAAACCCTAAGACCTAGCGAAGGGTTGCTAGGCACCTAGCGAAGGGTTGCTAGGCATCAAAACCCTAAGACCTAGCGAAGGGCTGCTAGGCACCTAGCGCAGGGCGGCTAGGCATAGAAGACCTAGCGAAGGGCTGCTAGGCACCTAGTGAAGGGCTGCTAGGCATAGAAGACCTGGCGAAGGGCTGCTAGGCACCTGGCGAAGGACTGCTAGGGAATGAAGACCTGGCGAAGGACTGCTAGGGAATGAAGACCTGGCGAAGGACTGCTAAGCACCTAGCAAAGGACTGCTAGGGAATGAAGTCTTGGTCCAAGGGACTGAGCAACTTAGCTGAGCGATGACTAAGGACAGGAGTAGAGACGGGTCAGGGTTTGGGCGTCTCGAGATTCGGAGGTATCGGAAGCTAAGCAAAAGTCCACCCGAAGGGTTGGGTGGCAACCGTCTCCTGAAAGGAGTAGGTGAAGGGCAAGTTCTCGGGGATGGGAACTTGTGCCGGTTTGACTAGGGTTTCGTGGAAATCCGAAGTCCGAACCAAGTCCTTAAGCCTAATATTATATATGCTTTGTGTTTGTGTATCTTGTAGGTATCAAGAACCGGAGACAAAGCAGGAAGGTTGCTGGAAAAAGGCTGATGGGGCGCCCCCACTGCTGGGGGCGCCCAGAGCAAGGCATAAAACCCAGTCTTGGGTTTAAACCAAGGTTCTGAGAATCGGACCGGACATCGAACCGGTCGGAGCAAGGGTTCAGAGGTTCAACCGGTTTAACCGAGGGTCCAACCGGGATATAACCGATATATAATAAAGTATGTATTTATATAAATATATGAAACTAACAATTTATCCAACTACTTTCTTCAAGATTAGATCAACTAGGTCGAGCATGTGATAAGTTTTTGTTAGCAACTTAGTACGGTATTATTGAAAAAAGATTAGTTTCAAAGAAAAATTCAAGTTTAAAACCATTGAATTCATGAAATCTGGATACAAATTGAAGAATCTTATTAGAAGTTAAAACTATATCATGATAGCATTTGTTCACCCATAAATACTTAAACAGGGGACACTAGTAAAGCACATGCAAAATTGCACTTCCAAATATATCATATATTACTGCCTTCATATGCTAGCACGATGACGCAACGAGACTGAAGACGGAGCGAGGCTAGCGGCGGCGAGGTGAGGCCAGCAGAGGTAGAGCGGCGGTGACTCTCTTGCAAGCAAACAGCAGGTTTGTTCGTTTGGGACTTTGGGTGAAAGCAAACTAGGTTTTTGATATTTTGTTTTTCATTTTTCATTCTTTAGTAAGAAAGCAAAACTACAAAAGGGGGGAAGAAATCAAAAAATGAAAAATAAAATAAACCAATCCGGTTTGACCAGTTTTTCCGATTTGTCCGGTTCACCGGTTCCCGCCCGGTTCAGAACGGTTCGCATCCGGTTCTTGAGTAGCCGGTTTTCAGAGTCAACTCGGACCGGAAATCTGGCCGGTTCCCGGTTCAACCGGTCCGACCCCCCGGTCCGGTCCGGTTTTCAGAACGCTGGTTTAAACCATGATTGGGGGTGCCCAGAATGATGGGGGCGCCCGGGGTAAAGAGGAAAATGCAGTTTTCGTGAAGTAAGCAGAATAGGTGTCAAGGGGGGCGCCCGGAAGGTCCGGGCGCCCGGGTTGAAACCTATATTTGCTGTTTCAGGTTCGAAATGCAGATAAGCACTCAGGAGGGCGCCCAACTGGTCCGGGGTGCCCTGGTCAAAGATTTTATCACCTGCGGCGAGGTAGGCGCAAGGATAAGGTTTGCCCGAGTTATTAGGGGCGCCCCCAGGAGTGCTATATAAGGGGCTTCGACCCCTCTACTTCAACAACAATTGCCAAGTACCATTCTGATCATTCTGACCGACGACAACGCGCTAAAGACGAGGCTCTACGACCGGGAGGCTCCAGGAGGAAGTGCGCGGTACTTCGGAGGTCCAGATCGGCCGAGTTTCAGATCTTGTTTGTTCGGTTTGATTTTATTGTTACGCATTCAAGTTATTTATCCTTTTGATTGTAATCTTGCACTGTAAGTCGGGTTTCTCCGCCTCTGGAAAGTCCGGGAAGGAGACCAATAGTGGACGGGCGTTCTCGTGCATAGGCCTTGGATGTACTGACCCTGGGGGGTCGGGAACCAAGTAAAAATCCCGCTGTGTCCCTGTCTTATTTTTTCAATGTATTTACATTTCCGTTGTGCTACTAATATTCTAAGTCTAGAACGATCCAAGTTTTCAACGAATGATTTACGGTCGATATTCACCCCCCTCTATCAACGGCACCGGTCCAACAATTGGTATCAGAGCCGAGCCGCTCTTCACTGGACTAACTGCCGATGGAACAACGACGCCAGGAGTTGAGGGGGAGCCCAGGGGTGAATCAGGTATTTTTTTATATGTCCATTTTTAAATTCCATGTTATATGTTTCAAGTGCAGGGAGAGAGGGCACTATAAAAATCAGTGCCCTACTCGTAAGACTCAACCTACACCACCGGCGGCAAAGGGGGCACCAGCGCTAGGAGTCCGGAAAAACAAAGATCACGTACGATGCTTCAAATGTGAGAAGTACGGACACTACAAAAACAAGTGTCCGGCGAAGGTACGTAAGATTTATGTTCCGAAAGTTTTATAAATTCCTGCACTGTCTTTAGATAATTCAGTAAATTTTTCTGATAAATTAGATTTACTGCATGGTAAAATTAATATTTTGTATGAAAAATTAGAAAATACAGACATGACTAGAATTTCAGAAATTAATTATTTAATTAGAACGTTAACTTAGCGATTACTAAAATAAATTATCATAACTTTAATTCTAAATCTGATGATTTTAATTCAGAAAAATCTGATAATTTTAATTCAGATAAATTTAATCCCAAGGATAAATCTGAATTCAAAAATCTTAAGGATAATTCTAAATTTGAAAATTCTTTAGATAATTATGAATTCAAATTTGAAAATCCGTTGTATAACTCTAAATTCGAAGTTAAAAATCTTAAGAATAATCCAAAAATTAATTCTGAAAATCTTAAGGATAATCCAGAAATTAATTCTGAAAATTATAAGGATAATTCTAAAGATAATTCTAAAGATAATTCTAAGGATAATTCTGAGTATAATAAGGATAATTCTAAAGATAATTCTAAAAATAATTCTAAGGATAATTCTGAGTATAATAAGGATAATTCTGAAGATAATATCTCTTTAAATAATGATTTAATTATTCCCTAAGATAATCCTGAAAAATTAACTACTGGCCCACTTTACTCCACCTACATTGAGGATATTGAAAGATTTAATCTTGAGAAGGAGATAGAATTTTCTAAGATAAAGGCCATAGTCAATAAAAATTACAAAAATTCAAATAAATCAAAATTATTAGAAAAACTTGAAAAGATAGATAAAGATGAAGAAGAAATTTTCGAAATAATGAAAATGATGAATTTAAATCCACAATTATTAATTAATCATTTCAACCTTAATTATTCGAAATAAAATTTAATTAAATTCAAATTAAATCTTAATTAAATTCAAATTAAATCTTAATTAAATCCGAATTAAATCCAAATTAATTCAAATTAAATCCGAATTAAATTCAAATTAAATTCAAATTAATCCAAATTAAATTAAATTCAATTCAAATTCAAATTAAATTAAATTAAATTCAAATTAAATTAAAATTCCAATTAAATTAGATTCAATTTAAATCCTAATCAATTCAAACTTAAATTAATTCAACATCAATTAATTCAAACTTAAATTAATTCAAACTTAAATTAATTCAACATCAATTAATTTCTAATCAATTCAACATCAATTAATTCTTAATTAACCTGAATCCAACTAAAATCTTAAATAACTTAAACTCAAACTAAAATAAAATTTTACCCAAACTGTAACAATTAAAATTAATAACATTAAATATGTCAAAGTGGGTTGGCATATTCGCAGGTTCATACGACATGTATCAAATCGAGAATTTGATACATTTTTAGAAACTTAAATAAAATGATTTGAATTGTTTGACTCATGCATAATTGTCATGCCATGCATTTGCTACTTCTCTTAAATATATGACATGTCATTCATATTTAAAATTTTATGCATATATTAGAACGGCTATAGGAAAAAGAATAATTGAAACTTGATCAACCTAGTATTGGGTGGAGGTGAGATGATAGTATGTTAGGGAAGTCAATTCTAATAAGGTCAAGTATACTCTACTTGGTCTCTTTAGACTGGTGAAACTAAACAAAGCTACCGATCCAAGACCCAAACTAGTTAGACCAGAATTTTTCAAAAAGTAATTTTGAAAATGAATTTTCATTAAAAGGCTTTGTCAAGGAAAGGGTTGATGATCCAATAAGGCTACGGCCAAAGAAGGCCTAGTGCCTCGCCAAGACCTGGAAGCCAATTTTTGAAATTCAAATTCAAGTTACTTCTTGTCAAATTTAAATCTAACACAAGCTTCAATTAAATCTTAGAGTTAATAATAAATTAAGAAAAATGATTCAAGCATCTCACAATACACCTATAAGGCAACCATGCTTGTTGTATTGATACATCTAAATTGGGTGAGATGTTAAGGACTAATGAATTGAAAAATATTTTTCAAAAATATTTTTCAAATTTGTTAGAATATTTTCATAAAAATATATTTTCAAAATAGTGCTTCAACATAATAATGTTTTTATATAATTCATGTTTGTCTGATTGATTATACATATTATACATTTTCCAAAAATATATCTTTTCAAAAAATTATTTGACTCACACAATTAGACACAAGCCTCTTAGGACAATACTAAAGTTCGTTAAGGCACTTAGATAGAGTCAAACGGTATCGGGTACAGGGGGAGTACTCTTCATTTTTTTTTGAAATGGTTTTCAAAAATTGCACTGTAAACATTACTATCATTTGAAAAATACTTTTCGAAAACTGTGCTTTAAATCATTATTACTTGTGTTTTCAAAAAGGGTATATGTTGTAAAAATTGTAAGTTCAATAAGTTTACCTGTTTCTTTGACTTTGATAAACCCTAAAGACACAGAGGAAAGATCCACTTCATGATTTTCAAGGACTCCTAGGATGTGTCAAATTTAGGGGAGTCTAAGTCAAAAGAAGAATTTTCAAGGTCTGAGTCTGAATCAAACCTTAAGACTCATAGGAAGAGTACTTGTGGTCAACAAGCTTCCCAGGACTGAGTCAAGTTTAGGGGGAGGTCAAATTAAAAGAATTATTTAATAACATGTTTTCATATCTTCAAAATCTTGCTAAGAATCTAAGTCTTTCAAAATACTATTATTCTATTTGTTAGAATTTGTGTGACTTATGAAATTATTTTTGAAATAATGTTTACTTGGGTTGGAGAATTTCCAGGACACTTAGGAAACATCCTTGTAGTCAACAAGGTTTCCCAGGATGATGTCAGACTGGAAGATAAACCAAGACAAGTAAAATATTGGGTCTTTCAAAGTTCACACATTTTTCAAAATCCACTAGCATATATTTTCAAAAGTACCATCATTTTTTTTACAAAATTTTGTTAATATTTACTTGAGTTTGAAGAATTTCCAGGACACTTAAGAAAATGTCCTTGCAGTTAACAAGGTTTCCTAGGATTGTGTCAGACTGGAAAAGAAACCTAGTCAAGTAAAATACTATGTTTCAAAAATTACTTAGATTTTTCAAAGTTTCATCTTTTTCAAAAAAAAAGGTTAGTACTTGCAAAATATGCATAATATTTATATTTTCCAAAATAACATTCCTTTTCAAAAATTATGCATTTTCCAAAAAGTACTCAATTGTTCAAGAATTCAATACATTTTTCAAAGGTACTTATATTTTTCAAAAATTATATAATCTTTCAAAAGTACTTGCATTTTTTTAAGTACTTGTACTTTTCAAAGCGCATAGCATCTTTTTAAATATGCATTTTTCAAAAAATGCAATATACCATTCAAAATACAATGCTTTCAAAAACTTTGCACTAAGTATTTTCTAAAAGAATCAAAGGCTTTCATTGTTGGTGCAAGTATTTTCTTATTTTTTTATGTATGACAAAGGGGGAGAGGTGTGTGCGTAAGTTAGAAAAAATTTCTCCCAAAAATAAAAAATGTAGTTTCAAAACTTATATCATTTTTTTATTTTTTTCTCAAGGACAGTAAGTTAGCCCCTTAAACCAATCTAACTTAAGTTATTGTCAAATATCAAAAAGGGGAGATTGTTGGTGCAAGTTGCATCAATGATGTTCTCCTTTAAGTGTTTTAATGTTTGACAATACACTTAAGTCAGTGATACAATAAACAGACAAAGGGGAGCAAAAGAGAAGTAACCTAAGTTGAAGAAATGTCCTAGTTAAGCTAGGTATCGTAACCCTAAGACCTAGCGAAGGGCTGCTAGGCACCTAGCGAAGGGCTGCTAGGTATCGAAACCCTAAGACCTAGCGAAGGGCTGCTAGGCACCTAGCGAAGGGCTGCTAGGCATAGAACACCTAGCGAAGGGCTGGTAGGCATCGAAACCCTAAGACCTAGCGAAGGGCTGCTAGGCACCTAGCGAAGGGTTGCTAGGCATCAAAACCCTAAGACCTAGCGAAGGGCTTCTAGACACCTAGCGAAGGGCTGCTAGGCACCTAGCGAAGGGCTGCTAGGCATTGAAGACCTGGCGAAGGGCTGCTAGGGAATGAAGACCTGGCGAAGGACTGCTAGGCACATGGCAAAGGACTGCTAGGGAATGAAGTCTTGGTCCAAGGGACTGAGCAACTTAGCTGAGCGATGACTAAGGACAAGAGTAGAGACGGGTCAGGGTTTGGGCGTCTCGAGGTTCGGAGGTATCGGAAGCTACGCAAAAGTCCACCCGAAGGGCTGGGTGGCAACCGTCTCCTGAAAGGAGTAGGTGAAGGGCAAGTTCTCGGGGATGGGAACTTGTGCCGATTCGACCTAGGATTTCGTGGAAATCCGAAGTTCGAACCAAGTCCTTAAGCCTAATATTATATATGCTTTGTGTTTGTGTATCTTGCAGGTATCAAGAACCGGAGACAAAGCAGGAAGGTTGCTGGAAAAAGGCTGATGGGGCGCCCCCACTGCTGGGGGCGCCCAGAGCAAGGCATAAAACCCAGTCTTGGGTTTAAACCATGATTGGGGGCGCCCGGAATGATGGGGGCGCCTGGGGTAAAGAGGAAAATGCAGTTTTCGTGAAGTAAACAGAATAGGTGTCAAGGGGGGGCGCCCGGAAGGTCCGGGGCGCCCGGGTTGAAACCTATATTTGCTGTTTCAGGTTCGAAATGTAGATAAGCGCTCAGGAGGGCGCCCGGGAGGTCTGGGGTGCCCTAGTCAAAGATTTTATCACCTGCGGCGAGGTAGGCCGAAGGATAAGGTTTGACCGAGTTATTAGGGGCGCCCCCGACATCCAGGGCACCCCCAGGAGTGCTATATAAGGGGCTTCGACCCCTCTGCTTCAACAACAACTGCCAAGTACCATTCTGATCATTCTGACCGACGACTACACGCTAAAGATGAGGCTCTACGACCGGGAGGCTCCAGGAGGAAGTGCGCGGCACTTCGGAGGTCCAGATCGGCCGAGTTTCAGATCTTGTTTGTTCGGTTTGATTTTACTGTTACGCATTCAAGTTATTTATCCTTTTGATTGTAATCTTGCATTGTAAGTTGGGTTTCTCCGCCTCCGGAAAGTCCGGGAAGGAGACCAATAGTGGACGGGTGTTCCCGTGCATAGGCCTTGGATGTACTGACCCTGGGGGGTCGGGAACCAAGTAAAAATCCCGCTGTGTCCCTGTCTTGTTTTTTCTTTGTATTTACATTTCCGCTGTGCTACTAATATTCTAAGTCTAGAACGATCCAAGTTTTCAACGAAAGATTTACGGTCGATATTCACCCCCCCTCTATCGACGGCACCGGTCCAACAAATCCAGCATAATATTCACTTGGGAGAGCTCTATCGCGAGGAGGTCCGCTCGTAGTTCCGATCTTTCGATCATAGATTGACCATGGTGGAGTCTGAGGTTTCTGGAGTCCGTACGCTGCAGCAGACGTGGTACGATGAGTGGCGCCGACACACATTTCCTGGAGGTGCGCCTTCTGCTAGTACTGCACCAGGGTTTGTTGCTCCTGACGGTGATGACACGATGGATGACACCATGCAGGACGCCGATCCCCCCGCTGACGATTGATATACTCTGCATCTGTTTGTGGTCTGCCTACCTGACTGTTTGCATGTATGACTTTCAGGCTGTATGCCCCATGACTTGCTTTCTATGGCCTTGTGCCACACTTGCCTTGACTTTGATGCGTTGATATGTATCTATTTATCTGTTTGGTTTTGTTGACTTCTCAGACTATGTTTCATACCGTACTTCTATGACTAGATTTTGTCATGATTATGTTCTGTCATGCTTTATATGATTATGGTTTGCCATGGTTATTGTGGGCGTATATGATTGTTCAAAATCTTGATATCGTTATGTATGTCTTATCACACATGATTATGCTATGTCATATGATACATATGCTTGCTTTGCCATGTCTTATCTTTGTCATATGTGTTCATATATTTATCAGAATACACTATTCATACCTTTGTTGTTTTGGGATACCCCTAGGGTTGAGGGGGAGCATGTTTAAACTTAACGGCCCCTCTAGACCCTTTTCGGTGTTCGACAAAGGGGGAGAGTGTTGTTGGTTAAGATTAGGATGATTATGCTGTAGGGGGAGGATCCTGATTCCCCTATGATTCTGAATTTGAGAAAATTAATTGAGAATCCCTAAACTTAAAATCGGGTTGTTAAACAACAAAAGGGGAGATTGTTGATGCAGTCTGACCCTGATTGTTGTTTTGATGTTGACATCGATTTTAGTTTAGGATGATGATTATGATTCTGATTAAGTCCTGATCGGGGATTAGGCATGGTATGGAAAATCCTAGCTTGGAGGGCTAAATCCTAACCTGGAGGGTTAGGTGTGGAAAATCCTAGCTTGGAGGGCTAGGTGTTGGAAAAGTCCTAATTCGGAAGGGTTGGGTGAAAAGTCCTAACTTGGAGGGTTAGGTGAAAAGTCCTAACTTGGAGGGTTAGATGAAAAGTCCCAACTTGGAGGGTTAGGTGAAAAAGTCCTAGCTTGGAGGGTCAGGTCCTAGCTTGGAGGGCTAGGTCTGGAAAAGTCCTAATTCGGAAGAGTTGGGTGAAAAGTCCTAGCTTGGAGGGCTAGGTGAAAAGTCCTAACTAGGAGGGTTAGGTGAAAAGTCCCAACTTGGAGGGTTAGGTGAAAAATTCCTAGCTTGGAGGGGCAGGTCCCTAGCTTGGAGGGCTAGGTTGGATGAAATCGTAGCTTGGAGGGCTAGGTTTGAGTCCCTGGATCGGTCTGGTGACCGATAAGGGAAGTTGGCACGCTGCTCCTTCGTGGATCGGTCGGGTGACCGATCCAGCGATGACTGATCGGTCTGGTGACCGATCAGGGAGCACACAGTGAGGTTGGGAACCTACTGTGCGGCTCATGATCGGTCTGGTGACCGATCAGGGAGCAAGCCGTTGCCTCACTGCTTGGCTCCTGATCGGTCCGGTGACCGATCAGGGAGCAGGCAGTGTCCTCACTGCTTGGTTCTTAATCGGTCTGGTGACCGATCAGGGAGCACACAGTGAGTTGAGTTCCCCTACTGATCAAGTTCTGAACGGTCTGGTGACCGATCAAAGACTTAGGATCTGATTTGCGCAGTTACTGTTTACTCAGACGTGGACCGATCAGGCTTGAGCCTGATCGGACAGTGGCTATCCTGATCGGTCTAGTGACCGATCAGGCTTCACTCTGAGCGGTCTGGTGACCGATCAGGCTTGTGTCGCCGTGAGAGCTGGGAGTCCCAGCAAAGCGGTGGATCGGTCTGGTGACCGACCCACAAGCCCTGGATCGGTCCGGTGACCGATCACTTTAATTCAAATTGCACTGTCAGACGCTCTGATCGCGTCTGAACGTATCCGATTCTCTGCGCTTAACCTCTGATACTTGATTTTCCGCTTGATATGCTGTGCTAATACTCTGATTGAGCTGCAGGTGACAGGGAAGGATTCAAACACTCAAGGAGAGTCAATGAAGACCTTTCCTTGGAGCAGGTTTGTCTCTTTGCCATCTCAGGTTGCTCGAGAAGGATAGGATTTGGCCTTGGTTAGCGGATCACGATGCGGCTGAATCGCTGTGTTGGGGCGCCCATAGGCACTCGGGCGCTTGAGTGCTTATATAAAAGGGGTTTTGAGCCATAGTTTTCCATATCAAGTTTTCACATCATTTGTGATCAAGTGTGTTACTCTGAAGCGATCTAGAAATGCCGAAACTCTACTCCGACAACAACGCACTCTCTTTCTATTTCAGTTGCAAGTTGTTAGTATAATTTTACTATTTCTTTTGTACTCAGAATTGCATATTTGTAACATCCTTTTGCGAACTTATAGAATTGCCCAACGTAAACGGTTAAGGACCGTGGGCCTTAGAGAAGGAACCTTTACAGACTCCGAACAAAGTAAAAACAAACTTGTTAGCATTTGTTTTGACTTATGTCTATCATTTTCACTGCGTTCACTCTACTTAAATCCGAGAAATTTTTGAAATCGATATCACCCCCCCCCCCTCTATTGATCTCACTGATCCCACATAACTCATCTTTCCTACTCTATTGTGAGCTTTCCAAAGATTGTAAGAGGCTTCTCTACCTTCAACGAAAGACATCTTATTAGCACTTTCCACTACCTTGGATTAGCAACCTTCTCGATTGCAACCAAATAATTCTGGTGTCTCTTACTATTTTTAAGTTGTTGTTTATATTAATTTATTTGTTCAACTAATCTGTTACCCTTATTGAGTTCAAAAGATTAAGGATTTATTTATAGGGTTATTCAACTCCCCTTAGTTAGCCTACCGGGACCTACAATTGGTATTAGAGTCGAGTTCACTTTTGAAGGACTAACCACCAGATAAAGTAACTATTGGTGCAGGAAGCATCATATCGAACCTTGTTTTGATATTGGCAAAGGATTCAAAGTTAAGTACTATTTATGATCTAACGTTGTTCACTGAGTGTGCAGGAAAAGTCCTAGCGAAGGGCTGCTAGGCACCTAGCGAAGTACTGTCAGGAAACAAAGCCCTAGCGAAGGGCTGCTAGGCACCTGGCGAAGGACTGCCAGGATACAAAGCCCTAGCGAAGGACTGCTAGGCACCTGGCGAAGGAATGCCAGGATACAAAGCCCTAGCGAAGGACTGCTAGGCACCTGGCGAAGGAATGCCAGGATACAAAGACCTAGTGAAGGACTGCTAGGCACCAGGCGAAGGGCAGCTTGGTACTGAAGACCTGGCGAAGGACTGCTGGGCAAAAGTCCAACCGGAGGAGCTGGTTGGCATCAGGTAAATTCTCTCGAGAGGAGTAGGTGAGGATGCGTTCCCCGTCGAGGGAACAGTAGGCGTCGGTTCGACCTAGGGCTCCATTTTGGAGACCCAGAGTCAGAACCAAGATAACTAAGGCTGTATAAAACTAACATATTATTGCTCTATGTTATTTTGGACTAACCCTGGATGCAGGACCGAAGGAACGAGTGTCTGCAGCTCAGAGAGCCTTAAAGGAGTGAGGCAGAAGCTGAGTAGGGCGCCCGAAGTGTCCCGGGCGCCCCCAAGGTGAATACAAAAAGAAGTGGAGCAAATGTACGCTTCAACAGCTCATGGGCGGGGCGCCCCCGTGCTCCCGGGCGGCCCCATGCTCCCGGGCGCCCCGAGCTTAAGCTAACGAAGCGGATAAGAGGCAAGCCAGCGAGAAGCCAACGGATAAGAGTCAACCCGAGCGCCCCCAGCGACCCGGGCTCCCCCGTCAAAGTCTGATCCCGAGTTTGAAGGGATCAGAGCTGACCGAGAGGAGCTCGGATCAGATGACACGTGGGGGGGGGGGGGCGCCCCCAACGTTCCGGGCGCCCCCAGGGGCTATAAAAAGGCCCTCGACCCCAAGGCTTCACAACAACAATTCTTCCAACACATTCACGCTCTTCTGCTCCAACGCTTTGTCCCGGAAACCTCCCGACTCGAGATACAAGCGCCGCCGACGTCCCTCTGCTTTGAAAATACGATCAACTCCGGACGTCGGTAACTAAGAGCGGCTTTCTTTTAGTTTACTGTACTAATCTTGTAATCTATTTTTGTAAACTTTTTATGCATATAGAATTGTCCGCAGTAAATGGTCAACGATCGTGGGCCTTGGAGTAGGAGCCGACCGCGACTCCGAACTAAGTAAAATCTTGGTGTTCGCGTGTGTTTTATTTTAATTATTTCCGCTGCTAATTCTCTTTTACGAATCCGAACGTTTTACGATATTCACCCCCCTCCTCTATCGTTTCTCTCGATCCAACAGTAACAAGACGATAGCTAGACCAAGTATCTACCCATCAAAGTTTGAAGGGAAGTTTGCAATGTGGAAATGTCGGATGGAGGTATTCTTTAAAACATATTTCGAATTATTGTTAATAATGAAGCACGGTTTTATAGCGCACAAAGACAAGGAAGAGTATCTTTGGACAAAAAAGGAGCAAACCGTCTTCGTGGCCAACGAAAAAAGCAAAGTTTCATCTACTAACCATATTACCAATTCAGGAAGTTAACCGGATCGGCGGTTATATATCAGCAAAAGAGCTATGGGAAAAGTTTCTGGAATTGCACGAAAGTAGCTTGGAAGTAAAGCTTGCAAGACGAGATTTACTTCGGAATAAACTAACGAATCTCTAAATGAAACAAGGAGAAACGGTGATCGAACTACACACAAAGATCAAAGAGCTGATCACCAAACTTAAAATCTCGGAGAAACGGTAACAAACCTAGATTCGTTAAAGTATACTCTAAAAGTATTTCTGAGAACATTAGAATGGATGATAATAATCGACGCCTATTATATTTCTAAGGATCTCGAGGTAAATACTTTAGAGAATTTATTTTCTACACTTGAATTACACGAATCGAGATGTGCAGGTCAAAGAAAAGGACTGAACGAGGAATTAGCATTAACCATGAGGAAAATCAAACTAGACGTGGAGTCTACGGTTGTTGAAGAAGAAATGGCCTATGTGGTAAGGAACTTAAATAAGTTTTTTTAAACTAATAAGTTTATGATGCAGGTCAAAAAGCATAATCTGGGAAAGAGAAAGATCAAATACTACCATTGTGACGAGAAAATTAAAGACACATAAGAAATAACTACTCAAAATTAAAGAATAAAGACAAAGGGCTAAGAAAGTTCAAGTATAAGAATCTAAAGGCAACGTGGGACGAATTATATCAAAAGAGTCTAAACTCAAGAATATGTTGGACTACCACTGATGGCGAGTCATCAAGAGGAAAACATCGATAAAAGAGGAGCTATGTCAGAAGAAAGTAGTGAAAAAGGAGAGCATCCAACTTCAAACGCGATATGATAAGTAATGTATGCCGTATACCTCTCGATCAGTTATACTCCTGTATAAAATATATAACTAGATATTTTCATAAATTAAGGATAAAATATGTAAATAAAAAAACACTGTCTCTATTTAGAATTGTATGACAAATTATAAGTTGAAAATTCAAATATAATAGCTAGAGATTTCTCCCCTACATCAATGTTTCTTTCCAATGGCTATATAATAGCTTGCAAAAGTTAAAATATGAGTTTTTTTTCTGGGGCACGGAGACGACTCTCCTTCGTGAAACTCTCTAACCCTCTGAATTCTTTCTCTCTTAACTCTCTCTCTCACTCACTTTATGCAGATGACTCCACATGCCATCGGAGCTTAGCCCCCTTGGCGACTACAGTAACGTTGATTAAAAAAAGACTTCGGGAGAGAAGTAATCCGAGCAAAGGACAACATCGAAATCAAAGAACACCTTACCATTTTGTTTCTTTAAAAAGAGATTAGCTGGCTTCTTTTTCTTCCTTGAATTCCAGGACCACCCAGGAGTAACTCCATCGTTGTCCGCCCTGATCGAAGGATAAGATAACATATAAAAACCAACTTCGCCTGTGAATGGCCAGTGACTCTTTTCCCACCATCACAAGCCTCAACCCACGTGATGAAGCGCAGCAGCTGTCATCATCTGCTAGTGACTCTAATTCTATCAAATTTTAATTTCAATCTTCAACATGACAATACCACGCATGCTAACTTTGTGCAGGTGTCTGCCTTCATTCTTATCCCCATCACACAGCAGTGCGCCGACGATTTTGGCACATAACAAGCTTGAAACTTCCCAGCAATGCTCGAAAGAACTCTTTGTTTCAAAATTGGCAACTTCCTATACACCGACACCCCCGTAATGAACTCTTTTCAACAGATCATCAATAATATCTTATCCGAAACTGAAAACAGAGACTTATATCTGCTAAGAACAGCATTCAGTGAGATCCAAGACGAGTATATAAACAATGGCTGCCTTCTCCAAAGTTGCTTCGCATTGCTCATCACTGATAAAAAAAATGGCCGCTGTTTCATCTTTTTTTGTGGTGTGGTTTCTGCTTCTGCTTCTTTCTTCTGCCATCGCGTTGGCTCGAGGCCAAACTGTTCAAACCTTCACCTACGTCAACGAAGGGGAGTTCGGGCCTTACATCACGGAGTACGACGCCAGCTACCGCGTCCTCCCCATTGCCAGCTCGCCCTTCCAGTTCGCCTTCTACAACACCACTCCCGGGGCCTTCTACCTCGCCCTCCGCATGGGCACCGTCCGGTCTGAGTCGCTCTTCCGCTGGGTCTGGGAGGCCAATCGCGGCCGCCCCGTCGGCGAGAACGCCACCTTCTCGCTCCTGTCCTCTGGCGACCTCGTCCTCGCCGAATCCGACGGCCGCGTCGTCTGGTCGACGGGCACCGCCAACCGGGGAGTCGTTGGATTCCGCCTACTGCCCACCGGAAATGTCGTCCTCTACGATGCCAAGGGCAAGTTCGTGTGGCAAAGTTTCGACCACCCCACCGACACGCTTCTCGTCGGGCAGTCCCTCCGCCTCCGCGGCCCTAACAAGCTCGTCAGCCGGAGATCCGCCGTCGACGGCTCCTTCGGTATCTACAGCCTCGTGTTCTCGGCCGGCGGGATCACCATGTACGTCAACAGCGTGGCCGCCAGGCCGCTCGCGTACTACAACTACTCCGACGGCTTGCTCCGCTTCTCCGGCGAGTCGGTCACGTTCGTGTGCGAGACCGGAAACGGAGGACGCGTTCGCGTGGGAGTGCAGACTGATCATAAACCTGGCGCGCCCCAAGTACAACGCAACCTTATCGTTCCTCCGCCTGGACGTCGACGGAAACTTGGCGGTGTACACGTACTACGACCCGGTGGACACCCAGGCGTGGGAGCGGACCTTCGCCTTCTTCGACGACGCGAAGGGGTGGCTCGCCGGATGCGCGCTGCCGAGCCGCTGCGGCGATTTGGGGGTGTGCGAGGACCAGATGTGCGTGGCGTGCCCGAGCAGAGGCGGGCTGCTGGGGTGGAGCAGGGGATGCGCGCCGCCGAGCCTGGCAGGCTGCAAGGCAGGGGACACGGCGGCGACGTACTTCAAAGTGGAAGGGGTG
Organism: Boesenbergia rotunda; assembly: GCA_024364735.1. Lineage (NCBI taxonomy): Eukaryota > Viridiplantae > Streptophyta > Magnoliopsida > Zingiberales > Zingiberaceae > Boesenbergia > Boesenbergia rotunda. Next base: position 427,406 of record JAGFNQ010006091.1, read on the forward strand.
GAGAACTTCCTGAGCACGTACAGCGACGGCGAAGGGAAATTGAAGGTGGGGAGTGCAAGAGGAGATGCAGCGCCGACTGCAAGTGCAGAGGGTTCTTGTTCTGGGAGAAGGAATCGAGGTGCTGGCTGGCGCCGCTGCTGGGGACGTTGAGCAGGGTGTCGAACTCATCGCACGTTGCATATGTCAAGTACTTGAAGTAACTAGTACTATCGAAGTTCATCACGGCTTCTGCTTCAGTGAATAAATGAATAATTGTTTGTAATTTCGTATTGCTCCAGTGAATAATGAGTAACAAGCACTTGCTTGCCCCAAATTGACACTTGCGTCATCGCATCCGATCTTTGTCTTCTAATCCCTAGCGAAGCTCAATTGGTCTAGTGGTGGGGGACAGTGTTAATTAATGATGATATCAATAATAATTAAAGCATCCACACTTCTCTTGTCTGTCCTATTAAAATAAAAAATTAATAATATTCATCCGAAACGAGTAAACACCATCAACTCCCGATTCAATATAAATAAATAATAAAAAATAGTTTATTCTAATACAACGATTATTTATATAAAACAGATAAGACACTCAATTCATTAGAAAGGAGATAAATTTTAATAAAGAGCTTATAAATCCCAAGAGATTCGAACATATTCCTATAATATGGAATAAATCCCACATATTCCTATAATATAAATCTACCAGTACCAACTCAGTTACGCCTGCGGAGACATTTTATACTTCTCATTCAATAAATACAGTAGAATGTCCTTGCTTCGTGGAGGAGTAAGATGTAGTATCTACCAAAATTGGGTTAAGTGCCAAAATTCAGTTTTTCCATTCACTTTCTTCAAAACTTCAATGGAAGATGGAACTGGTAGTTGTTGAAAGGTAGATGCCACATCTTACTTCTCCACGAAGCATGGCTAATCTACTCAGACACTAAATCCGGCCAACAACGATTCAAACTGCTTGTGCCAACTACTATTCAAGGCTTCCAAACAGCATATATGGCTCTAAGCTTCTACTCTCAGCTCACCATCAAGATTGATCCAAAATGACCTCTCACACGACCACAAACGCCCCTGTTTCATTCCTATTCCTGTTCTTGTTCCTCTGGGTGATCCCAGTTTGGTGCTCTCTCCCCAGTGAATTCTCCATTGCAGGATATGCCCCCGGTTCCAATGCAACAAGTCGCGCTCTTGAGCTCTTTGAGGAGTGGCAGATGGTGCATCGCAGGATCTACAGGGACCCTGCTGAGAAAGCTCGGGGGTTCAAGAATTTTCTCATGAACATAGAATATGTTCTTGGCTGGAATGCAAGAGAAGCAACTCGTCCCCCTAGTCACGCAGTTGGACTCAACAGGTTTGCTGATTTGAGCAACGAGGAGTTCAAGGCCAAGTACCTGAGCAGAATACCGCGGGTTAGAGATATGAGGAGAAGCAGGGTTGAGCACAATGAAGTGGATTTGGCAACATTGAGCTGTGAGGCACCTAGATCACTGGATTGGAGGAAGAAAGGAGCAGTCACTGCAGTTAAAGATCAAGGAGATTGCGGTGAGTTGCTTTCGCAGTTTACTTCTTAACTCAAGATAGCATCCGAAGACATTACACAATTTTGCTTTAACTAGGAAAATGCATAATATCACAACAAGAAATGGCAGCACTGATTTGTTTGTTATAGTAGACTTGGTGAATATTATGCAGGACAGAACATATTGCAGTTATGAGCCATTGCAAGGATAATGCTAACTATACTTCTTAATTTGTGTTTAGCTACTAATTTCATTCCTCTTTGAATGTATGCTGCCATTCATTATTACCGATATTCTTCAAGCAAAATAAGAGAAAGATAGGACGGTGCCAATGTATCAAATTGGCATGCAGACGAACTGGTAGCTACTCTGTGAGATTGAGAACTAGCCGTCACAATCCTGTAGAACATCAGAAAGTTAAGGTTGAACAACTTCTCTTCTCGTTAGGTGATACCAACTTGCCCCTGGGACTATGGTGCAACGGAAGGGCGACTAGTCATCATCCCAGGCATTTACAGTTCGATCCCCAACTACAGCGTATTTTGTAGGAATTTTTCCTCCAAATAGGGAGCGAACCCTGGAATTGGGCTTCTGGACTGCCCGCCGCGAGCACTTCCCAATTTACCTTGGCGGCCGGTGGAAAACGTCCATGGGGCCGGACCGATCGCCCGAGGTTCGACGTTACCCAACCTTGTTAATCATTTTTTTAGGTGATACCAACCTACCTGACCGACCCATTCAGTCTACCGGAAGCATCCTGTTCACCCAACCATTCAGCACACCTAGACCACTAGACTTGCCAAATCGACGACCCTAAAATGCTTGCTTGGTCCCCCACGTAGGATAGGCGCAACGAATCCTCATGACAAGACTTTCTCAAATGTCTAGTCCATTCAGCTTGTTAGATTTGTTTAGCCTGCTCAACCCACCTAATTCATGTAACTCGTCCAATCCGCTTAGCCCACTCAAATCATCTACCCTGCTCCCACTTGAAATGGGCAAGTTGCCCATATCGTCTAGCTCGCTAACAATTGAAAGCATCTAGCCCGCTTGAATCTTTAGAGTCATTTGACTCAATCAACACATTTAGACCAACCCATCCTATTCACTTAACTTCTCTTCTTACTTGATGAAACCAACCTAAGAGATCCAATCAGTTCGCTGAGAGTGTTCAATCCATCCCAACCATTTAATATGTTGAACCATCTGACCTATAAAACCTCATAGTCTGACATGCTTGCTTAGTCTACCAGTCGTATAGTTCCAACTGACCCAACTAACCCTCTCAGCTAGACCAAAATGTTGCGTCCATTTGGCCCACTTGATTTGTTCAGTCTGCTTAACAGTAGTGAGTATTTTAATGAGGAAAAAGTGAAAATACTTGTCTAATTAAGAAGAAATCAAAATGTTGGATGAAAGCGATTATCTGATACAAATACTTGTCTAATTAAGAAGAAAAAGTTATTTTTTCACTTCATACTGCAGAAATGCAAATAAGGTAATGTGTCATGAAGAGTCTTTATAAATAGACTTCATGTGCTAAGGTCATCTAATGCATTCATCATTAACCAAGGACAATTCAGTAGGTAATTCAGTTAATTATCAAGAAACCAACAATTCTATCTACAGGATCCAAAGCCTTGCACTAATAGAACAATATTTAAACAGATTGATGTACAAGTCATCATTATAAACTAACTTGAATTTTGATTATGAATTTCACATACAACAATATCACGTGTCAGAGTTAAGGCAATTTTGATGATACCTTTTTCAGATATTCTCTGAAACTAAAGCTATCTGCTACAGGCAGCTGCTGGGCATTCTCTTCAACAGGGGCAATAGAAGGCATAAATGCAATCGCTACAGGAGATCTTGTCAGCCTCTCAGAACAAGAGCTTGTTGACTGTGATAAAACAAATGAAGGTTGTGAGGGAGGTTACATGGATTATGCATTTGAGTGGGTAATAAGCAATGAGGGAATAAACACTGAATCAAACTACCCTTACACTGGTCAGGATGGAACATGTAACACTGAGAAGGTATAGTATACATGAAAAATCATCTAGTAAAGCTTATTGTTGACTTTTTTTTCTCCTCTGACTCCATGTTGGTTATTTATCAGGAGAAAATCAAAGTGGTGACGATCGATGAGTACAAAGATGTCGCTGAAAGTGAAAATGCTCTCCTGTGCGCTGTTGTTCAACAGCCTATCAGTGTGGGAATTGATGGTTCATCATTTGATTTTCAACTATACACAGGAGTAAGTATGCCGTAACAAACTCTTTTATTTGTCTACTATGCAACATTTTTAAGCATAGAGGGTTATGCTGACAAGGTCAAACTCAGGGCATATATGATGGAGACTGCTCCAGCAATCCGGACGACATTGATCATGCAGTATTAATTGTTGGCTATGGATCACAAGGTGGTGTTGATTACTGGATTGTGAAAAACTCATGGGGCACAAGCTGGGGAATTGAAGGGTATATCTACATAAAAAGGAACACAGATTTAGCTTATGGTGTTTGTGCAATAAATGCAATGGCTTCCTACCCAACCAAACAATCTACATCACCATCACCATTTCCATCACCTGCTGTACCAACACCATCGCCATCGCCGCCACCACCGCCGCCCGCCGCCGCCCGCCGCCACCTAGCCCTGCACCAGTTCAATGTGGAGATATGTCATACTGTTCTTCTGAAGAAACTTGTTGTTGTATATTTGAGCTGGGAGAATACTGCTTACTCTATGGATGCTGTGGCTATCAGAATGCAGTATGCTGCACTGGGACTGCATACTGCTGTCCTCATGACTACCCCATTTGTGATGTACCAGACAGAAAATGTCTGAAGGTATGTTAGCTTGACAAATCATGAATCATTCAGAAAAAAAAATGTCTTAAATAATCATTACGATTTTTCACTTTGTCCTAAAATCTCCATTATGCACCAACATCTACAGCATGATAGCAGATGTTACCTCATTAAGCTTAATTAATGATTTTCCCTTAAATCTGCATTCCATCTAGAACAATGGAGATTCCTTGGGCATAGCAGCAAAGAAACTGAAGCTTGCCAAACACAAGTTACCATGGACGAAATTTGAAAGGGAAGCCAACTATCAGCATTTGCCACAAGAAAGTAATGAATTTGAAGCTTCAAGTTGAAGAAGGAGCAGTATCTGTATGGAAGAAAGATGGACTTGAAGGTTCAAGTCGAAAATATATGGATTTGCCTACACAGAAAGGATTAGTAATATGGTTTTCTGCATACTCCAAATTTATTAGTTCTAAGGCCAAATTCAATAAAATTAAAATATTGAACAACTACATATGGTTCATTCTAGGCTTGGCTTGACTTGAGTTTGATTTGTTTAGATGTAACCGAGCTTTCAATTCAAGCTTGTTTGAAACTTTTACATTTTAAGCTTGTTTAGTCGGTTATTGAGTTTGATAATACAAACTTGTTTGTTCATTTTGAAAGTTTTTTTTTGTTTATTTAGCATGTCAATAAGAGTTTTATTCACGAATGTTGTTTACGAACATTGTTCGCGAATGTTGCTCATGAACATTATTTGCGAATGTTGTGCGCGAACATTGTTTACGAACGTTAACGAGTTAAACACATATGTGTTCAAGCTTGTTCGTTTAGTTTAACGAATTGTTAATTGAATTGATCTTGTGTGTATTGAACTAACATAAACAAGCTCTTACCATGCTGAATATAAGCTTATTCACGAACGTTCGATTCATTTACAATCCTATATATGGGGATTTTGCAAAGCAAAATCTAGGTAGACTAAAAGGTCTCATATTCAAGTGCAATATATGTAGGATCCATGATCATATAGATCTTAGCAAATTTACTACTGCCAATTCAGATTCTACATTCTTTCTGAAAGAAGGAAGAGCAGATCTTTATTACATTCTGTTTCCTCCCAACTATTGCCAGACTTGTTTTCGGAAAAGATATGCATTGGAAGGTACTATAGTGCTTGTTTTTTTTGGAGCTGAAAACTTAGATGACAATTGAACAAAAGAAAGAGATACTAAAATTCTTTGTTATGTCACCACATTTGCAAGCTGTAAACAAAGTAGGAAAAAAGAACTTAAGATAAAGATTATAAATTAACTTGAAGAAAGCAATTAAGTGAATCATATTAAAATTAGAAAGCTAAAGCAGAATCTTTTTGTTCAAATATTAAACCATATCAAACTAAGAAAGCTAAATCAGATTCTTGTTGATGCAAAACTAAAACCATATTAATCGTAAGTTCTAACTTTGATGATTGTTAAAAGAGGTGGCTACACAGAGTTCGAAGTTCTTTTATTTAGTAGTGAACGAATAAACAAGATTTAACATTTTAATCATGATCCTCAGTGATACACAATTCAGATGCAAGAAACTCTCAGATGGAAAAAGGATGTTATCCGGTGCGGAATTGCTTGCCTAATGGTAAGCTCTTCGTGCAAGAATCACTTGAATTGTCATATAGAATTGTGTAATTACTGCTGCTCACGTTCCTAAAGTAGCAACCATCTGTGCTCTCATACGTGTACACTTGCTGAGTGCTGCCCAGACCACTCTGCACCAAGTTCCCCTTCACCTTCATGTAACCGCTGGCAGTCTGCAAATTCTTCAAGGAGCTATATGCAAACCCAAATTTCTCTCCTGAGAATTTGTTCTCATCAAACCCTATAGATAAATTTGCAACCTCAGTGAAAGTATCATTCACTTGGTCTGTAGTCCCTGTATACAGATACAGCGGAAAGCTTCGAAGAACGTGTTCAGAGTACAAGACAGAAGATGGATGCTTGGTGTTAATACCATATTCAAAATGTATAGTCTGATTGATCATTTGGTTGCTTCCATTCCCAGAGAACACCATCAAATTATCAAATTCAAGTTTTTGGAAGAAATGGGTAGTGATTTCCCCGTAAGAAGAATTCACCCATCCGGTTGAGGAAATGTACCTGCTTGCGCTCGTCTTAAACTCCCCATCAAGTCCCTCAAACTGGGAATGAAGTGATGGTGCATAGCTTGGTGCTTCATATGCGATCAAGCTTCCTGAAGTATATGAGCTGTGCCCGTCCAACCAGAGATGCAAATTGGCATCGATGAACCACACATTCAAAGCATCAGTGACTCTGAAACCGTATTCATGAAGCTTCCCGTCCAAAACCTTCCCCAAGAAAGGGGTGAGCTCGATGTCATAAGAGGGAAGATCAAACGATCCTATGCCGGAAATGGGCCTCCACAGTAGGGGGTTGACTCCACCGGTGTAGATCACAGTGAACGGCCAGACAGCGCCGAGGACTTCACCGTCTAGGCTGGCTATGACTTCCCTGAATGCCCCATTTCCTGGGAGATTGGTGATGTTGTTCTCGGATAGGTAGACATTGGGGGGATTGGTGTACCAGAACTCATCTGCCGAGTGGAAGGACACATACACCTCGAGAACTGCCCGGTAGGTGTTCGCCGGGATGGCGAGCTTTGTCAATTGGACATCCGTTGAGTTCTGGATCAAGAACCATAAGCCATCGTTCAGCGGGAGGCTCCGGGAGAGAGGGAGAACCAGATCCGCCGGGGTGGAGAACCCGGGAGCCTGGTAGTCAGCGGCGCGGCGGCGTCCGTGCGAGGAATCGAAGTAGAAATGGAGGGTGATATTGACGTGGTAGACGCCAGTGTAGGTGTTGTCGACGAGATTGCCGAGATAGACAACGAGGGTTTGGGGCTGGGCAAAGAGTGCGGCGTAGCGGGTGACGTCCTTGCGGACGGTCCAGACAATACCGTTGCGGCGGGGCTCAGCGGTACAGCTTCGAAGGAGCTCGACGCCGCCGAGCCAGACGCCGAAGATGCGGTCGAACTGGCGGCCCTGCGAGGAGGCGGACCACTGGAGGACGACGTGGGAAGGGGCGCGGCCGCGGCGGAGGCGGGCGCATGGAGGGCGGTAGGCGGCGGTGATGGGAGGCCGGCCGTAGGTGTAGCCGAAGTCGTGCTGGAGGAGGAGGGCTGAGCAGGCAGGGACGGAGGCGGGAGGAAAGGGGGCGGGCTTGGTGACCTCGAAGAAGGTCGTGGGGGAGAAGGGCGGGAGATCGCGGGGGCGCCGCCGCTAGGGAGGACTGCTCGTCGTCCGCGGGGGTGAGCTTTGCTCTGTGGAGACGGGCAGTTAGGAGGTTGACGTGGAGTAGGAGGAGGAGGAGGAGGAGGAGGAGGAGGCGAGAAGAGGCGAAGTGGAAGCCCATCGGGAAGCGGAAGAATGCCCGATTCGCTGTAGGTAGTGAACCAAATTATTGATCGTCTCGAACTTTAATGAATGACATGTGAATCATCGAAATTAATTATTTTTTATTTTTATTATTTTTAACGAAAATAATTTTTAATCAAACAAGTAGTTCACTAATACACGCGAAGAGGAAATAAATTAAAAAATAAATAAAAATATTGTCTACATTCAGAGTGATCCGATATTACCGATCGGTCTTTGGAACGCAAAAGTTTGAACGGATAGTAATTCCGCATGTGCCTTCATATATCTACTTTACCGCATATATAATAAGCAATAAGAAAAATGGGTGCAACAGGATCATCCCCATAATTTTGATAAATTAATAAATATTTTTTAATGAATAATTATCTAAAAATATTAAGTTAATTGATTGTGCTAATAACGCTTTCTTATTTATTTTTATGATCGATAAAAATTTTATGAGTTTAACTAGTCGTATCTTCGAAATTAATCGACATAAATTACGTATTATGATATCAACTAAAAAAAATAACGTATGAAAATATTTAAGAAAATTAGAGTAGAGTTTGAATTTTAATCTAGAAGAATAATTAAGAGATTACCTATAAATTTACTTAAGTTGTGCTTCAAATTGATATATAATGAAATAGAAAAAAGGTCTGTTATCTTTAAAATTAATTGGGCGATTTTTTAAAAAATATTTTAAAAAATAAAGAAATGCCTCCTATTTTTTCTCATCTTTAAAAACATATTAAAAGGGTCCTATTTTACTTTCCATCCCAAAATATTTCTATTTCATTGCAATTCTAATCAAACATTGCTATAATATAGAATAAAATTGTCCCAACTAAATTAAAATTATTATATATAGAGTATTATTATATTAAAATAATTTTTAACTTAGTTACAAATTATTTTAATTTGATCAAATTTACTTTAATCTAATCAAAATCATTTTAACACTACTATAATAATTTTAATCAAAATTATTATACAAATTAATTTAAGGGTAAATTTTCTTAAACTCCCCACTTCCAAACTCACATTTGCATGCAATTCCTACCCAAACTTTTATTTGCATGCAGTCCCTGATGAGATTGACAAGATAACTTTGTGAGTATTATTTGAAGAAAGTTGAGTATAAAAGTTAGAAAATTGAGTATGTAAGGTTGCATCCACCACATCAAGAAACTGCATACTCAATTTTCACTCTTTTATACTCATTTTTCACTGATGTATACTCAATTTTTATTCTTTTATACTCAATCCATTAGGGAGTTAACACAAACAAAAACTCAAACGGGGACTGAATACAGAGTTTGACTTGCCATTAGGGATTTAAAGCAAATTTACCGCGGTAAATTGTCATAAACTCCCTAATAGCCCTTTGAACTTTGCATGTACTCCCCACACAAGTTTTTCTTTATTTTTACTCCCTGATGGATTTGCATATAAAAGGGTGAAAATTGAGTATACATCAGTGAAAATTGAGTATAAAAAAGTGAAATTTGAGTATAAAAGAGTGAAAATTGAGTGCAGGGTTATTGATGTGATGGATGCAAACTGCCATACTCAATTTTCTAACTTTTATACTCAATTTTTTTCAAATAATACTCACCAAATATCCCATCAGGGACTGCATACAAAGAAAAGTTTGTGTAAGGATTGCATGCAAAGTTGACTTAGTAAGTGGGGAGTTTTTAATTTAACCAAAATTAATTTTACCAAAACTACTACAGATTTACTCAATTTTAAACAATACTATTTGATATAAAGGTGCTTTTGATATGAAAAATAGAATGGAATACCTTTGATATTTTCTTTTCAACGTAAAATGGTTTTCTAATAAGAATTGAAAATAAAAAGTACCTTTTAATATTCACCCTTTTTCAAATATATGTTTAAAATTATTAGGTAAAATCATAAATTTTACTTTTAGATGAATAATAATATTCTTGTTTGTGTTGAAGGATATTTTATTTTTTTTTTCAAACAAAATTAAAAAACGATATTGTAATTATGACAGGTAAAATAGAAAATTAGATAAATAGAGCTGCGTACTCCTTGCCACGAACCCATGCGTGATTCAACTCGAGGCACGTCTCAATTATTTTTTTAAAAAATGAATATATCCTTATATAAATCTTATATTATATATAATATTTTAAAAAATTTTATCTTGAGAATTATACCCAAAAAAAACTTGAACCTAAATTTTTTTTATTAATTTAAATCTGCTATAATTTAATAGTTAAATCTTAAAATTTTAAATACTAAAAATATATAATATACCCCGTGAGCGATATATATTTATCTTGACTACTATAATCCAAAATAGAACCATGAATCCTAAACAAAAAATATTATTAACTTAAATTTATTATAACTCAACCTCTAAATCTTAAAATCTTAAACATTAAATATATATAATATACTTTAAATTTTTTAAAAAATAAATAATCAACTACTTTGACTCAATGCCTTGAGTCGGAATGGAAGGCGCCTCTAATGCGTGCACATGGGCACGCGTTGAAAGATTCACAGTAAAATAAATATATATATATATACACACACACTATCTTTTTACTAAAATTACTCTCTTTTTTAAAAAAATATTACATTTTAAATATATATATATAATCCTATACCATGTTTTTATTAAAATTGATTCTCTATTTTAACTAAATTATTATGTTCTTAAATTTCCAATAATAATTTTTATAAAATATATTTTATTTTCTCTCTATCATTTTTAATATATATATTTAATATTTTAAAAGATTATTATCTATCAATTTTTATATTAACCTAAGTAGCAATTTATTTAAGAGAATTTATTGAAGATTTTTTTTGGTATGAGTTGTCTTTTTTTAATTGATATTAAATATTTAATTTATATTGATTAATTTTAAGACAACAACAATCGTCAAAATCAAGAATTAACAGACTAACTCAGCTTGAGTACTTGTTTTTTATATTTACAAAAAAGGTCTTGGAAATTATATATGCATATGTGATACCCTGCGCATAAGATCCAAACATGACCACCTTGAAATTGGACCCAAGTTTGATAAGCCCTAAGTTTGACTGGTTTGTCCACCTCAAGAATTTTATGTCTTCTGTTCTTTTAAATCTAGATATCTAATTTTTTTTGATCGATTAATTTTGAAAATAATTAATCTAATTCTATAAAAGTTTTCTATCGACCATCAGAGGTATCGACCACCAGAGGTTAATTTGAAAACTATCACGGGGTCCATCGAAGGATCCAAAGTTGTTAAATTTATTGACTCACTAAAGGAATATCCCTACAGTGTATCGTAGTTGGACTCGAATCTTAGATGCTTGGTTATCCACATAAAGGGTTTAACCTCTGCACTGTAACCAAAGGGCGGGGCCATCATATTGATTGATGCAAAAAAAATATCATAACGTTGATGCCAAGCGCCTTTCATCGTCCGCCCCATGGAGAGATGAAGGGAGGTAAATTAGATAGTTAGAGACCCCCTAAGTGGGAGGGTTATTTGCCTCAACTCAAACTCTTACATATTGATGTAAGTTTACTACTTGGGCACCAACTCAACTACACTGTGAGGGCTCCAAGTCTTCATATTCATGAGATGACGGTTGATAGGCTTTTATCGTCATTATCTTGACAATGAATTTTATTAACTGATGAATTTCATTTAATGAACAATTGACCAAAGAACGCTGGACTGATGAATTGCCCACTATAAGTGCTTCCTCATTGGAGGAGCTTGTTGTTGGGTGATGTGGGAATCCACAAGCGTACAGGAAACGTCGTTAAGTAAAATAAAATATTATCGTATCCACATCGACTATTGATTAAACACTAGTCGAATCTACGAAGGTAAGCTATCTAGACGATCGTAGGTTGGTGTGAAAGATTGCTAAAGAGAGAAGAGATAAGAGAGAAGAGAGAAGGAGAGAGAGGGAGAGAGAGTTGATCTTAGAGAAGGGTAGATAGGAGGAATCTAGGATTTCGGTTTCGCTATAATGCTAGTTGATGCCCTATGGATTGTTCATATCCTAATATCGATGTTTATGCGCTCGTAGAAATCCTAAGTGTTGGATATCATGGATATCATGTGAATGGAAAGGGAGGTGGTGGGACTTTCTAGTGAATAGAAAGTGAGGTGGAAAATAAAAAGACTCTCTTGTGAGTGGGGATTTAGTCCCATATTGGGAGTTTTAAGACAAAATGGTTGGTTTATATTGTTTCACAAGCATGTTAGTTATGAACAAATGCTAGGGGAGAGGCTCTCTCTCACGCGTAGGTGCGCAAGGGGGGTGCAAATCCAAGATCCGGATTTGTACTGAACCAAGTGAACTCGTGTGCGTGTATGACCCGTGCACATCGAATGTCCAACCGGTCGGGGCAAAATTTATCCAAGCAGATGAACCAATGTTTTGCCAAATTGATTTTTGCTCAAATGTAACGGATGCATTAATTTTGATTAATGCGAGACCCCCAGACGTTTGGATCTGGTCGGGTAAATGATAGTAAATGACGATTAATTCGTCATTTAATACTGCGGGGGTCTGAGCCTATATAAGGAGGTCGTGACTGAGAGCAAAAGACACAGACGAAGAAAGCAATTGTTTTCCACTCCGCCTCATTCCCGACCTCCTGAGATAGTGTTCAGGTACATCCTCAGTTTGCCACGAGCAATGAGTGTTCCGTTGTGCCCGTGGTTAGCTGTTGTATCCTGAGAGATAGACGCCCATCTGAGCCTCGAAGCACCGTCGGAGGAGGACGAATCTGTTTCAAGAAAACTGCACTTCGCAGGCCTCAACAAATTCCGGTTCGATCGGGAGACGCCCGACTACTGCTCAAGAGCTCAGCTCGGGAGCTCGGGTGACACTGCTCTGGTCAAAAGTTACTACTCGGGAGCTCGGGAGATTCCGCTCGGGAGCTCACTCGGCCACTCTGGAATTCCACTCGGGAGCTCACTCAGCCACTCGGGAGCTCACTCGGCCACTCGGGAGCTCACTCGACCACTCGGGAATTCCGCTCCGGAACTCACTCGACCACTCGAGAATTTCGCTCGGGAGCTCATTCGCCAGTTCGGGAATTCTGCTCAGGAGATTGCAAACTGTATAAGAGGCAGCTCAGGCCACTCAACAGATAAGTTGAAATTAGTTTCTGTAATTTCAATTTACTGTAAACTCTCCGAAAAGGAGCCCATTTCCTCCAACACTAAGTACTGATGTTAACCTTGCAAAAGTGCAACGGAGTTCTTTCCCCGAGCATCCAAAGCAATTAAGTAGAGAATATAACCCAGAGAGTCCAAGTAAAAATAACCCTTTGTCGTGAAGGGCCCTTAGTCATACTACTCTAGATTACGTAAAACACTTTCAAATACGGGATCGAGAGAAACTCATTAAGTAATGTTAGCTAATCTCTTGTAAAGGATTGACCTCCATTTTGAGGGAATGCCCGAGATGTTCGATTAAAGGTGGTCTCTGTCACTAAGGCTCCTCGATTATATGATCTCAGACATTCCCTCTACGCGGCGACTACCCCCTCACAACATGTATTCACAACACATAGATTTCAACAAACACATGCATGATACAATACATATAGTGTTGGGACCGGTGCGTACGGCTAGACGGGGGGTGAATAGTCGTTCACCCACTTGATTCGTGGTTTCTTCCTACAAGTGTTAGCACGCACAAGCAGAAACTTAAACTATTAATTAAAATCAATGCTAACATAAACCGTTCACGTGGTTCGGAGATAAAGCTCCTACTCCAAGGTTGTCCGTAAGGTGGACGATCCTGATCCGTCGGTAGATGACTTCCCGGAAGACCTCCGGCTAGCTCACATCGCTCCTTGTGGGTGGAGAAACCTCGCCACAAACTTCCGACAGCACCTGAGCACTAGGAGACTACTAATAAGCTCTAACCAAGCTTATTTCGTCATCCTTTGCCCAACCAAACCGAGCTCTCTTAAATAAAGCTCATCACTGTTCTTGCCGTTACCAGTCAACTGGTGTCAACACCATTCGACTGGTCCACTTGGATTCGAACATTGCAGCCCCAACGTTCGAAATTTAGCCGATACCAGTCGACTGCTCATAAGATCAGTCGACTGATCTTTCTGTGCTCTACATCAGTCGACTGATCCAAGCACCAGTCGACTGCCCAAACCCTAAACCTAGGGTTTCCTTTCCCGAATACAATTCTCTCACACTCGAACCCTCACGACTCAGCTGACTCTTCTTTTGCAGCTTCAACCTATTGCCTTCAAGCCTTCTTCGACTTTGACTCTCGTCTCTCGGATGCATACGAATTCGCGGCTCGTCCTTGTTGATGCTGTTTGACCCTGATTGTTGTTTTGGTGTTGACATCGGTTTTAGTTTAGGTTGATGATTATTATGATTTAGGTTAAGTCTTGATCGGGGATTAGACATGTTATGGAAAATCCTAGCTTAGAGGACTAGGTGTTGGAAAATCCTAACCTGAAGGGTTAGGTATGGAAAATCCTAGCTTGGAGGGCTAGGTGTTGAAAAGTCCTAATTCGGAAGGATTGGGTAAAAATTCCTAGCTTGGAGGGCTAGGTGAAAAGTCCTAATTTGGAGGGTTAGGTGAAAAGTCCCAACTTGGAGGGTTAGGTGAAAAATCCTGGCTTGGAGGGTCAGGTCCTAGCTTGGAGGGCTACGTGTGGAAAAGTCTTAACTCGGAAGGTTGGGTGAAAAGTCCTAGCTTGGAGGGCTAGGTGAAAAGTTCTAACTTGGAGGGTTAGGTGAAAAGTCCCAACTGGAGGGTTAGGTGAAAAACCCTGGCTTGGAGGGTCAGGTCCTAGCTTGGAGGGCTAGGTTGGATGAAACCCTAGCTTGGAGGGCTAGGTTGGAGCCCCTGGATCGGTCTGGTGACCGATCAGGGAGTTGGCACGGTGCTCCTTCATGGTTCGGTCTGGTGACCGATCCAGCGATGACTGATCGGTCTGGTGACCGATCAGGGAGTATACGTTTCACCCACTGTTTGGCTCCTGATCGGTCTGGTGACCGATCTGGATCACTGTACAGATCGTTCTGGAGAACGATCTAGCTTCGTGTGTTCCTCACTAAGATCGATCAGGACGGAGCCTGATCGGTCTGGTCATGATCTGATCGGTCTGGTGACCGATCAGGAGGCTCGCTGATCGGTCCGGTAACCGATCAGGAGGTTTAGACTGTGAAACTCAGAAATTGCCCGGCAAAGGGGTGGATCGGTCTGGTGATCGATCCACAACCTGGGATCGGTCTGGTGATCGGTCCAGGAGAGTCCCAAAGAAATCGCGATTTCTGATTGAGTATTGGGGATCGATCCAGACGAAGCCTTATCAGTCTGAACCCATCCTGATCTAATCGGTCCGGTGACCGATCAGGAGACCCTCTAATCGGTCCGGTGACCGATCACTTTAATTCAAAATGCACTGTCAGACGCTCTGATCGCGTCTGAACGTATCCGATTCTCTACGCTTAATCTCTAATGCTTGATCTTCTGTTTGATATGCTGCTCTAATGATCTGTTTAAGCTGCAGGTGATAGGGAAGGATTCAAACACTCAAGGAGAAGTCAATGGAGACTTTCCTTGGAGCAGGTTTGTCTGTTTTCTCTCTCAGGTTGCAACGGGCGCTGGCGCTAGCTGGAGCTGCTCTCTGGGGCTGATCTGAGGGAAGCTCAGAGAGTCCAGAAGAGCTCAGTGGTGGCTGATGGTTGCAGGTGAGCAGCTGGAGGCTACAGTGAGATATCGTCACCTGTGCTTAGTGGAGAAACAAAAGGCGGAGAGGAGAAGAGCAGAGAAAGAGTTCGCTGAATCAACTTTTGGCTTGTTCTTGCTGCGCATTTGTGTTCTCCACATTCTTGCTTGTGTGTTCTGTGATCCCATCATCTTGAGCAAGCAACTGTGATCAGTGAAGCAACCATCCCTTGCTTGAGTACTTGGAGGAAGGAACAAGAGGCTTTGAGTTCAACAGCGAGAAGACACGGAGAAAGGGTTCTTGCGTGAGATCGTCGCTGGGTGAAGCTCGGAGAAAGTTTGTTGTGTTCTTGTCTTTGCTAAGTGCTAAGTAAGATCTTTCTTGTGTTTCATTGTGCTTAAACTATATCCTTGATTGAAACGCTGTGGAGAGGTTTCTCTACCGAGAAGGAGGTTGCTTTCAATCCGATGTTCACCGGGGCTTGATCTGCCGACGATCAAGGGATCGCCCACCTTACGGGCACGCCAAGGAGTAGGGGCAAGTTATCCCCGAACCTTGTAAACCCTCCTTGTTAGCGATCTTGCTAGTTGTGTTAGTTTGCTTTCGTTTTCTGTTTTTCTGCATACTCCGTGTTTGCTACTTCTGCTGTGCTACTGATAAATCTAAGTGCAGAAATTCGATAAGTATCAAAGTCTAAGTATTTGGCTATATTCACCCCCCTCTCTAGCCATCCGGGTTCCAACAAGTGGTATCAGAGCTTGGGGCTCTATTTTTGCGGATTAACAACCGAGAGCTATCATCCATGGCTTTGAGAGAAGGTTTCTCCACCACCCGATCTCCCTTCTTTGATGGCGCTGACTTTCAATATTGGAGATCAAAGATGGAGTACTATCTTAAGATGGACATCAACACATGGTTCGCTGTGAAGGAGGGTTTCACCCCTCCAAAGGATGATGAAGGCAAAGAACTTGAATCGTGGCGGTGGACAGCCGAACAAACTCGAAAGAGCGAAGCCGACGCAAAGGCGGTTGTCACTCTACAATGCGGCATGAACAAAGACCAACTCATCAAGGTTAGTCCATTCACAAGTGCAAAAGACTTGTGGAACAAGCTCATCGAACTCCATGAGGGCACCCGAGATTCAAGAATCGCCAAGAGGGACTTGTTCCTCAATCAACTTCAAAATCTCTCCATGAAGGAGAATGAAACTGTAAGTGAGTTACATAGCCGGTTCAAGGAAGTCCTCAATGGACTTCATTCGATTGATTAAAAGGTCGAGAATCGCGACCTTGTGAGGTATGTGCTAAAAGCATTTCCAAGGAATGCTTTGTGGTCATCCATGGTGGATGCCTACAAAGTTTCCAAGGATTTATCAATTGTTAAGTTAGATGACTTGTTTTGTGAAATGGAATTGCATGAAATGGCTAACAAAGGCCCCAAGGAGAAGGGGATTGCCTTAGTTGCAGGAGACCGATCCAACAAGAAGATGAAGGAGAAGAAGAAGGAGAAGGAAGTTTCTTCATCTTCATCTTCATCTTCTTCCGAATCCGAGTCCGATTCTGAGGAAGATGGCAGCAGGTATTCTTCCTCCGAGATGGCAAATTTTGTGAGAAGAATGATGAGAAGGGGTCGACGCTTCAAGGGTAAAGGTAACCCTAGTGAAGTTAAAGTTGATAAGACTAATGTATCTTGTTTTGAGTGTGGTAGGAAAGGACACTTCAATAGTGAATGCCCAAAGCTAAAGAAAAAGGAGGAGAAATCAAAAAGGAAAGAGGAAAAATCAAAGAAAAAGAAGAAGGCCTTGAAGACCACTTGGGATGAGTCATCTTCAAGCTCATCGAATGAAGAGGAGGAGAAGAGCACAAGGCATGTTGCACTCATGGCTCTTGGAGAAGAGAGCAGTGATGAATCTTCCAACTCCTCAAACGCGGCTTCATCATCCTCGTATGATGAAGAGGTAACTTCTCCTGAACTTGAAAAATGTTATAGAGCAATTGTATGTTTAACCAATATGTTAAAGAAGTCAAAAAATAAAGTTAAAGCATTGAAATTATAAATTGAACAATTGAAGTCATCTAGGGATGATAACATTGATGATTTGCATGTTGAAATATTAGAGGATGAGATTAGGTCATTGAAACTTGAGGTTGGAAACTTGAAATCCTCTAGGGTTGAGGATATAGATGATTTGCATGATGAAGAAAACAAATCATTGAAGAGTGAAGTTGAGAGACTCAAGAATATTCTTGAGAAGTTCTCAACTAGCTCTGAGACTCTAGACATGATATTGAATGCCTAAAGGGCAGTCTACAATAGGGCCGGTATTGGTTACCGACCCAAAGAACCTTCATTCGTGTCTTTGATATCTAGGACTGATATGAGACAATCTAGGACACCCAAGGTTCAAAAGAAAGTTGTCAAGGCATGGGCGCCTAAGACTTGTTTAGTAGGTGCTTTAGGTCCCAAGGTTTGGGTACCTAAAACTTCTATTTTTCGAATTGTGTAGGTTATGATTGAGGGGGAGCATCTATCAACTTGGTTCGTTGATAGTGGATGCTCCAAACACATGACCGGGGATAGATCATTGTTTACTACCCTTCACAAGAAAAGTAGAGGTAATGTTTCATTTGGTAACAATGATAGTCTTAAGGTTATAGAATTAGAAGACATTCAAATATCCGAATGTCTTAGAATCTCAAATGTCCTTCTAGTCAAGGGGATGACATTTAATCTCCTAAGTGTCAGTCAACTGTGTGACACGGGTTACACAATTGATTTTCAACCAAGTCAATGTCTAGTTAGACAACATGACACCTTAGACACGGTACTAGTACGAACAAGAGTAGACAATATTTATCAAGTTTCATTTAAAAGTGCTACTAATACTTTTGCTAAGTGTTTCATGTCAAAAGAAGAAGAGTCCACCCTTTGGCACCGGAGGCTAGCACATGTGAACATGAAGAACATCCGGAAGTTGGCCAACAAGGGATTAGTTCGTGGCTTACCAAGCATCAAGTATGAAAAAGACAAACTTTGCGATGCATGTCAAATGGGTAAGCAAACAAAATCTGCACATAAAGGTAAAAGCGCTGTAAGTACATCTACCGCTTTAGATTTACTTCACATGGATCTATTAGATTGTAGTACTATCATATCATTGAATGGAAGTAGATATTGCTTTGTTATTATTGATGATTTTACTAGATATACATGGACTTATTTTCTTAAATATAAGGACCAAACCTTAGATGTTTTCATTTCTTTTTGTAGAAGAGTTGAAAATGAAAAATCATCAACAATTAAGACAATTAGAAGTGATCATTGAGGTGAATTTCAAAATCAACGGTTTTTATAATTCTGTAAAGATAGAGGTTATAGACATGAGTTCTCCACTCCTAGAACACCACAATAAAATGGTGTTGTAGAGAGGAAGAACCGTGTTCTACAAGAAGCTGCACGAAGCATGCTTAATGAGTACTCACTCCCGAATTACTTATGGGCTGAAGCTGTAAATACAGCTTGCTATGTGCAAAATCGAGTCCTCATCCATAGGTTCTTAGGGAAGACTCCCCATGAACTTTAGTTTGGGAAACCACCTACGGTTAAACATCTTAGGGTGTTTGGTTGTAAGGTGTTCATCCTAAACACCAAGGAACACCTTGGAAAGTTCACGGCAAAAGCTGATGAATGTATATTAGTCGGGTATTCCCTAATTAGCAAAGCCTATCGAGTCTACAACAAGAAATCTAGATTAGTTGAAGAATCTTCTGATGTTGTCTTTGAAGAAATTCCAAAAGTCAATGGTCAACCAGAAGATGAAGTCCAATTCGAGCTTAGGAGACTAAGTTTGAATGAGAGTCCAAATGGTGTTGATGGTGATGAATCCGATGACGGTGAGCCTAGACAACCCATTGATCAGCCGGATCCTGAGGCTGAGCTTGTGTCTAGTGAACTCATTCAAGAAGCACCATCAACACCTAGGCAAACTAGATTAGCCTCTAGTCATCCCCAAAACCAAATTATTGAAGACATCCACCATGGGGTTAGGACTAGATCATTCTTTAGAAATGAGGCTAATGAAGTTGCTTTAATTTCCGAAATTGAACCTAGAAAAATTGATGAAGCATTAAATGATCTCGATTGGATCATTGCAATGCAAGATGAACTAGGTCAATTCGAAAGGAGTCAAGTTTGGGACTTAGTTCCTAGACCTAAGAAGGCCACCATCATTGGAACCAAATGAGTCTTCAAGAATAAATTAAATCATAAGGGAGAAATCATTAGAAACAAGGCACGATTAGTAGCCAAGGGCTATAGTCAAGTTGAGGGCCTTGATTATGATGAGACCTATGCTCCTGTGGCACGATTAGAGTCCATCCGATTGATGCTTGCATTTGCAGCATATCGAGGCTTCAAGTTATACCAAATGGATGCCAAGTCGGCCTTTCTAAATGGTTTGATTAGAGAAGAGGTCTATGTCGAACAACCTCCGGGGTTTGAGAGTACCGAATTTCCAAACCACGTGTTCAAGCTCAAAAAGGCACTTTATGGCCTTAAACAAGCACCCCGAGCTTGGTACGAGCGGTTGTCGACATTTTTAATTGAAAAAGGCTTTGTAAGAGGCCAAATAGACCCTACACTATTTCTACGGAGAGATGGTGACAATATTTTTATAGCCCAAGTATATGCCGATGACATAATTTGTGGCTCAAACAATAAGGGCTATTTAAATGAATTCATTGGACACATGGAAAATGAATTTGAAATGAGTCTAGTGGGAGAGTTGGCTTTCTTCCTTGGACTTGAAATCAAGCAAACCCGAGATGGGATCCACGTGCACCAATCGAAATACACACAAAAAATGCTTCATAAATTCAATATGAGTGATTCAAAAGAGGTGACCACTCCCATGGCTACAAACACAAGCCTAGACAATGATGAGAGTGGTAAACCCGTTGATTTGACTCAATATCGGAGCATGATAGGTAGTTTACTATACCTCACAGCCAGTTGACCTGATATTCTTTTCGCTGTAGATATGTGCGCTAGGTATCAAGTTTGTGCCAAGGAATCTCACTTAATCGCTGTTAAGCGAATTTTGAGATATCTTAAAGGCACAATAGGAGTCGGTCTTTGGTACCCCCTACCGAATCTTTTGATCTAATTGGCTATACCGATTCTGACTACGCTGGATGTAAGTTGGATCGGAAAAGCACAAGTGGGGGTTGCCAATTTCTAGGATCTTCTTTAGTAAGTTGGTCAAGTCGGAAGCAACATTGTATTGCTCTCTCCACGATCGAGGCAGAATATATCGTCACGGGAGAGAGTGTATCACAATTGTTGTGGATGATTCACACTCTAGAGGACTATGGATTAAGTTACAAAAGTATGCAAGTGTTATGTGACAACATTAGCACAATTAATCTAACCAAGAGTTCGGTCCATCACTCTAGGACCAAACATATTGAGGTGCATCACCACTTCATTAGGGATCATGTTGCTAGGGGAGATATTGTACTCTCACATGTAGAGTCTAAATCAAACCTCGCTGACATCTTCACTAAACCACTCCCCGAAAATGAACTTAGTTTCTTAAGAAGGGAGTTGAGAATGTGTCGCGCTTCATAGTTTTCAAAATGCATTCAAAACCCTTTATGATTATTTCGAAATTGTTGGGAAACAATTGGGTAACTTTGGGAACATGTCACACAAACCATAAGGTTTACCAAAACGTTTTTGTTTGCTAGATATGGGGTGAGATGCTAGGATCAACTCAATCTCTCAAAATGTCAATGCATCCCTTGAGAAATTAAGTTGACGAGATAAAAATCACTTCGGTGTTCAAGTATGGGGAAAACCAATGCATAACACATGTGTATTTGGCTCCATGATCATACTTGGACATTCCAATCAAGGAAACTTGATTGGAAACTTGATTTTGATAGAAACTTGGTTGAAATTGTTTGAATGATTGTTGATTGAGTTTGACTCCACTTGGGTGGAGCAAAGTGATTATTGAACCTATAAGGACCTTTGATTCATGTTTAAGGATCAATTATAGTCAAGGGATCGCTTCCGAGATCGATATCTTTAATCAAATCCTTTCAGAAATCGTGACAAACTCTGAAACTGAATGTTTCAGCTCATATCAGGCAGTATCAAGAACCCTGATCGGTCACTGGACCGATCAGGAGTAGGGCTGATCGATCCCCGGACCGATCTGGCTCCCTCCTGCATTGATCGGTCCACAGACCGATCAGAAGGGTCGGCCGAGACTTTGCTGATTTTTGTTCAACCATTCTGTGCTAGCCTGGATCGGTCCCCAGACCGATCTGGCACCCTGTCGGGATCGGTCCACAGGTCGTTCAGGGGGCTTCCCGAATATCATTCGACCCTACTGTTCGCTTCCTGATTGATCAGCCGATCGATCAGGATCTTGCCTGATCGGTCACCTGACCTATCAGGCCCAGTCCAGTCCGATCAGGCCAGAGCCTTATCGGTCCGAGCGTTTCCAGATCGAATGGTGATCCGTTCAATCACATTAAAGTCTGCTTGGTGGACTGATCCACCAACCGATTAACTCCTCCAAAAACCTCTTCTCCCGAACCCTAGCGCCGAAAATCCTTCCTTGCGCATCTATCTGCTGTGCGTGAGCCCTCTTCCTCCCTCTCCCTTGTGTGCGAGTTCCTGTGAAGATCTCTACGAGCTCTTCTCTGTTCTCGGCAAGTTCTCTACTTGCTCAAGGTTTCTGCGCGTCTGTCTTGCGTCGGGAGCTTTCTTCTGCGCGAGCTCCTCTTCAAACTTTCAAGATCCTCTCAGACCACCACCAATGTCACCAAAGTGAGTTTTTGGTTTAGTTTTCTTGCAAATCGGTTCATAGTATATGTATTTGCGCTAATCATGGTCTTTATTTTGATGTTCCTATTTTGGCCGTAACCCATCGTTGTCATGTCCCATCTTTGATCGATGTTACCTTATACTTACGTGATTACTTCTCCTATGATTAAATCTGGTGTCTTTGATTGACTCTATCTTCATATGATTATGTCTTACCTTGGGTTCTTTTGATTATTGTGTTGTGATCAAATCTTGGGTCTATGATTCAACCCATGTTTTTATGATCAAATCACTCTTGCTCAATTGACTTAACCTATGTGCATGATCAATTCCATTCTTTAGAAAATCATCTAAGGGAAAAGAATCACTGGAGGGTAGCTCGAAGGGGAAAGCCCCTTCTTCATCTGCGCCCTCCAGAAGGCCTCAGCCTTCCTCGAGCTCTCGCTTTCCAAATGCTGCCCGTGAACAGGCTTTCCAATCAAGGACTTTTAAATTGCTACCTTGCCGATCAATTGATGTCCCCTTTCTGACCGAGCACTGTCCCTCGATCATAGAGATAGTCACCTTTTATAATCTTCGTTTTCTCCTCTCTCTGGAAAGGACTATCAATTACGATCTGGTCTCCGAGTTTTACAACAACCTTCAGTAGGGACCTCAGGGAGGCTTCGAGTTCACTACTCGAGTCGGCAAGGAGAACCTTGATTTCTCCTATGAGATTCTAGCGGAGTACTTAGGTGGTCGACGATCACCTAACCTCTATTCGATCTATCCCGAGCTCCCTGATCCTCTATTGCCTCCATTTGCGGACGTCACCCCGACTCCATTTATCAGCATTTCTTTGGCCATCCCCGCCCAGCCAGACTTGATGAGTTGGGTCCTGATTTTCCTACCTTTGCAGCACTTCGTCTCTCTCCCACTGATTACGTCTTGTTCAAGATTATCACAAATTATATTCTCCAAATCACTTCAAAGCCTTTGACCGAGATCCGACCCTATCATTGCCTTATACTCTATGGCATGCACCACCGAATGGACTTCGATATCATGGAGAGCATCTTTCAGTCCATTCTATCTTATAGAGAGCCGAGTCGTCGCACAGTCTATATGCCATTTGGTCATATCATCTTTGACTGCTTATGTCAGTAGGTGTTGATGCCACCAAGGGCAGGACCGTGCCCATGGTCCGACAGGATTACAGACTTGGTCGGCGGGCATTTGCCAAGTCCGGCATCATCATACGGGATCGCGATGGGGTTTTAGTTTGGAAGGATGGGAGAGGTCTCGGTGAGCTACCTGGGGGAGGACCACATTTTCAGGCACCAACCGATGTTGCTGCTCCTCAGGAGGCTCCTGCTGCTGATTACGACTACGAGCCCGAGCCGGATCTATGATGGCAGATTTCTGAGCTCGATTGGACCATTCAGCAGGATCTAAATTTACGAGAGATCCATCGTGAGGAGGTCCGCTCGGAGATTCGATCATTCGACCGCTGACTTACCTCAGTAGAGTCGACTGTCTCCGATGTTCACACGCTGCAGCAGACCTGGTCCAGTGAGTGGCGCCGACATACGTTTCCTAGGGATGTGCCTTCCGGTAGTGCTGCACCTGGATCCTTTGCTGCCGATGATGATACGTTGGACGATCCGATGCAGGCTGACCCCCCCCCCCCCGCGCTGATGACTGATATACTCTATGTCTGCTTGACATGTGCCCTTCTGATTGTATGACTTTCGGGTTGTATGCCCTGTGCTTTGACTTTCATGGCCTCGTGCCACACTTGCTTTGACTTCGATGCATTGGTATGCATCCGCTTGGTTTTTGGTTTTGCAGCACTTGATTATGACTTTGATGCGATATGATGCATCTGATATATTGCATGTATTTTATACTTATCTTATCATTCTTAGGATGTTGGCTTATGTGTGTTTACATGATTACTATCTGTCTATATGCCTCATTCTATTTTGCTATGTTGATGTTTTTGATGCCTGCTCATATGATACATATGCTTGTTTTGCCATGCTCTATTTTTGCCATATGTGGTTCAAAAATCAATCATATCCTTGTTAATTTGGAATACCCCTAGGGTTGAGGGGGAGTATGTTTAAACTTAACAGCCCCTCTAGACCCTTTTTCGGTGTTCAACAAAGGGGGGGAGTGTTGGTTGGTTAAGTTTAGGATGATTATATTGTAGGGGGAGGATCTTGATTCCCCTATGATTCTGAAAGTTGAGAAATTGATTGAGTATCCCTAAACTTAAAATCGGATTGTCAAACAACAAAAAGGGGGAGATTGTTGATGCAGTCTGACCCTGATTGTTGTTTTGGTGTTGACATCGATTTTAGTTTAGGTTGATGATTATTATGATTATGGTTAAGTCCTGATCGGGGATTAGGCATGTTATGGAAAATCCTAGCTTGGAGAGCTAGGTGTTGGAAAATCCTAACCTGGAGGGTTAGGTATGAAAAATCCTAGCTTGGAGGGCTAGGTGTTGAAAAGTCCTAATTCGAAAGGGTTGGGTGAAAATTCCTAGCTTGGAGGGCTAGGTGAAAAGTCCTAACTTGGAGGGTTAGGTGAAAAGTCCCAACTTGAAGAGTTAGGTGAAAAATCCTGGCTTGGAGGTGTTGATGCAGTCTGGCCCTGATTGGTGTTTTGGTGTTGACAACGATTTTAGTTTAGGTTGATGATTATGATGATTATGATTAAGTCCTGATCGAGGATTAGGCATGATATGGAGGATCCTAGCCTGGAGGGCTAGATGGTGGAAAAATCCTAGCTTGGAGGGCTAGGTGTTGGAAAAGTCCTAATTCGGAAGGGTTGGGTGAAAAGTCCTAGCTTGGAGGGCTAGGTGAAAAGTCCTAACTTGGAGGGTTAGGTGCAAATTCCCATCCTGGAGAATTAGGTGAAAAGTCCTGGCTTGGAGGGTCGGGTGCCTAGATTGGAGGGCTAGGTTGGATGAAGTTCTAACTCGGAAGGGTTGGGTGAAAAGTCCTAGCTTGGAGGGCTAGGTGAAAAGTCCTGGCTTGGAGGGCTAGGTGAAAAGTCCTAACTTGGAGGGTTAGGTGCAAATTCCCAACTTGGAGAGTTAGGTGGAAAAATTCTTAGCTTGGAGGGCTAAGGTGGATGGAAACTTAGCTTGGAGGGCTGAGTTTGAGTCCCTGGATCGGTCTGGTGATCGATCAGGGATTCTGGCACGCTGCTCCTTCGTGGATCGGTCTGGTGACCGATCCAGCGATGACTGATCGGTCTGGTGACCGATCAGGGAGCACACAGTGAGGTTGGGAACCTACTGTGCTGCTTCTGATCGATCTGGTGACCGATCAGGGAGTATGCGTTTTGTTGGACCGGTGCAGTCGATAGAGGGGGGGGGGTGAATATCGATCGTGAAAACTTTCGTAAATCTTTCGTAAGACTTCTGGACTCAGAGCGTTAGTGCAGCGGAAACATAAAAATAAAAGAAAAGAAAGCAAAACAGGGGACACGGCAGGTTTATTTACTTGGTTCCCAACCCCCCAGGGTCAGTACGTCCAAGGCCTATGTCCTCGGCGTTGAGTCCACTAATAGTCTCCTTTCCGGAATTTCCGGAGGCGGAGAAACCCGACTTACAGTGCAATATTACAAGCAATAATAAAGAAAAATAAATACTGTAATTAATTGCAAACCAAGCAAAAATGTGAAGCTCGGCCGATCTGGACATCCGAAGTGCCGCGCACTTCCTCCTGGAGCCTCCCGGTCGCAGAGCCTCGTCTTTAGCGCGTTGTCGTCGGTCGGAATGAATAGAATCACAGTTAGGAAGTGTGTTTGAAGCTGAGGGGTCGAAGCCCCTTATATAGGCCTCCTGGGGGTGCCCCGGTCGCTGGGGGCGCCCCGGAAGACTCGGTCAACTCTTATCCTTGCGCCAACCTCGCCGCAGGTGATAAGAACTTTGACCAGGGCGCCCCGGATGCACCGGGCTCCCCCGTGGAGGCTTATCCTGTGTTCTGGCTTTGAAACAGCAAAACAGCTACTAATCAGGGCGCCCCGGTCGCTCTGGGCGCCCCGGTTGACACCTGTTCTGGGCGCCCCGGTTGACACATGTATAGTACTGCCTGGGGGCGCCCCGGACGCTCCGGGCGCCCCGGACGCTCCGGGCGCACCGGTGGACACCTGTTTTGACTGCATCACGAAACTGCATGTTTTAGTACTACCTGGGGGTGCCCCGGACGCTCCGGGCGCCCCCCTTAAGGCCTGCAAACCTAGTTTACCTGCTTTGTCTTCGTTTCTTGATACCTGCAAGATACACAAACACAAAGCATAGATACATATCATGTTAGCCTTAAGGACTTGGTTCGGACTTCGGATTTGCACGAAACCCTAGGTCGAACCGGCACGAGTTCCTATCCCCGAGAACTCGCCCTTCACCTACTCCTTTCAGGAGACGGTTGCCACCCAGCCCTTCGGGTGGACTTTTGCCTAGCCGCCCTTCGCTAGGTCTTGGATACCAAGCAACCCTTCGCTTGGTGCCTAGCAGCCCTTCGCTAGGTCTTGTTTCCCTGACAGCCCTTCGTCAGGTGCCTAGCAGCCCTTTGCTAGGACTTGTTCCCCTGACAGCCCTTCGTCAGGTGCCTAGCAGCCCTTCGCTAGGACTTATTTTCCTGACAACCCTTCGTTAGGTGCCTAGCAGCCCTTCGCTAGGTCTTTTCTTTTTGGCAGCCCTTCGCCAGAGCCTAGCGGCCCTTCGCTAGGTCTTTTTCGTTCTGGCAGCCCTTCGCCAAAGCCTAGCGGCCCTTCGCTAGGTCTTAGAGTTTCCATGCCTAGCTTAACTAGGACTTTTCTCAGGCTTAGGTTACTTCTCCTTCGCTCCCCTTTGTCTGTTCAATATATTACTGACTTAAGTACATTGTCAAACATTATTGATGCAACTTGCACCAACACGTTTCACCCATTGACTGGCTCCTGATCGGTCTGGTGACCGATCAGGGAGCGAGCAGTGAGGTTGAGTTCCCTTGCTGAACTGCTCCTGATCGGTCTGATGACCGATCAGGATCACTGTGCAGATCGTTCTGGTTAATGATCCAGCTTCGCGGGCTTCTCACTAAGATCGATCAGGACGGTTCCTGATTGGTCTGGTGATGACCTGATCGGACTGTTGACCGATCAGGTGACACCCTGATCGGTCAGTTGACTGATCAGAAGGCTTAGCCTGTGAAACTCAGAAATCGCCCGATATAAGGGTGGATCTGTCCGGTGAACGATCCACGACCTGGGATCGGTCCAGGAGAATCTCAAAGAAATCGCGATTTCTGATTGAGCGTTGGGGATCGATCAGGACGGAACCTGATTGGTCTGGAACCAGCCTGATCGGTCTGGTGACCGATCAGGAGGCTTTCTGATCGGTCCGGTGACTGATCACTTTAATTCAAATTGCACTGTCAGACACTCTGATCGCGTCTAAACATCTGATATTTGCTGCCACTTACCTCTGATATTTGATTCACTGTGTGATATACTGCTCTAACAGTCTGATTAAGCTGCAGGTGACAGGGGAGGATTCAAACACTCAAGGAGAAGTCAAAGGGGGCTTTTCTTGGAGCAGGTTTGTCCATTTCTCAACTCAGGTTGCAACGGCTGGAGCTGCAGGACTGACTGAAGCCGCTGACTGAAGCTTGGCTGAGGGAGCTCAGGAAGTTCAGTAAGGGTTCAGTGTAGCTGGCGTTGGCAGTGAGGCAGCTGGAGGTTGCTGGAGATGAGGTCACCTGATGCTTAGCGGAGAAACAAAAGGAACGGGAGACAGCTTCGGTGAAGCAGTGTTCGAAAGTTTGCAGCTTGTGCTTTTGAGTTCCTGTGCCTTGAGTTCTCCACATCAAGGGTTGCTGTGTTCTTGAAGTTTCCATCATTCTGAGCAAGCGATCGAGAAGCAATCATCCTTTACTTGAGCCTAGAAGGAGGGAACAAGGAGCTTGGAGTCCTACAGTGGGAAGACACGAAGAAGGGTTCTTGCGTGAGATTGCCACTGGGTGGAGCTCAGGGAAGCTTGCTGTGTTCTTGTCCTTGATGAGTGCTAGAGTAAGATCCTTCTTGCTGTTTCATTGAGCTTAAACATTTATCTGTGATTGAAATACTGTGGAGAGGTTTCTCCACCGAGAAGGAGGTTGCTTTATATCCGGTGATCACCGGGGCTTGATATGTCGACGATCAAGGGATCGCCCACCTTAAGGGCACGCCAAGGAGTAGGGGCAAGTTATCCCCGAACCTTGTAAACCCTCTTGTTAGCGATCTTGGTAGCTGTCGTTGTTAGTTTTCATCTCTATTTTTAGTTTACTGCACTGCTTTGTTTTTCCTTTGCTTCTTCCGCTGTGTTACTGATAAGTTAAGTGCAGAAAACTTGCTAAGTTCTCAAGGAAAAAGTGTTGGCTATATTCACCCCCCCTCTCTAGCCATCTCGTATCCAACAGGAGGGTCAGGTCCTAGCTTGGAGGGCTAGGTGTGGAAAAGTCCTAACTCGGAAGGTTGGGCGAAAAGTCTTAGCCTAGAGGGCTAGGTGAAAAGTCCTAACTTGGAGGGTTAGGTGAAAAGTCCCAACTGGAGGGTTAGGTGAAAAACCCTTGCTTGGAGGGTCAGGTCCTAGCTTGGAGGGCTAGGTTGGATGAAACCCTAGCTTGGAGGGCTAGGTTGGAGCCCCTGGATCGGTCTGGTGACCGATCAGGGAGTTGGCACGGTGCTCCTTCATGGTTCGGTCTGGTGACCGATCCAGCGATGACTGATCGGTCTGGTGACCGATCAGGGAGTATGCGTTTCACCCACTGCTTGGCT
Source organism: Boesenbergia rotunda (assembly GCA_024364735.1). Taxonomy (NCBI): domain Eukaryota; kingdom Viridiplantae; phylum Streptophyta; class Magnoliopsida; order Zingiberales; family Zingiberaceae; genus Boesenbergia; species Boesenbergia rotunda. The sequence goes on from JAGFNQ010006091.1 coordinate 456,527, forward strand.
CCTGATCGATCTGGTGACCGATCAGGGAGCACACAGTGAGGTTGAGTTCCCCTACTGATCTGCTCCTGATCGGTCTGGTGACCGATCTGGATCACTGTGCAGATCGTTCTGGAGAACGATCAAGCTTCGTGAGTTGCTCACTAAGATCGATCAGGACGGAGCCTGATCGGTCTGGTTATGATCTGATTGGTCTGGTGACCGATCAGGAGGCTCCTTGATCGGTCCGGTAACTGATCAGGAGGTTTGGACTGCGAATCTCAGAAATCGCCCGGCAAAGGGGTGGATCGGTCTGGTGATCGATCCACAACCTGGGATCGGTCTGGTGATCGGTCTAGGAGAGTCCCAAAGAAATCACGATTTCTGATTGAGCGTTGGGGATCGATCAGGATGAAGCCTAATCGGTCTGAACCCATCCTGATCGGTCTGGTGACCGATCAGGAGACCCTCTTATCGGTCCGGTGACCAATCACTTTAATTCAAAATGCACTGTCAGACGCTCTGATCGCGTCTAAACGTATCCGATTCTCTGCGCTTAATCTCTGATGCTTGATCATCTGTTTGATATGCTTCTCTAATGATCTGTTTAAGCTGCAGGTGACAGGGAAGGATTCAAACACTCAAGGAGAAGTCAATGGAGGCTTTCCTTGGAGCAGGTTTGTCTGTTTTCTTTCTCAGGTTGCAACGGGCGCTGGCGCTAGCTAGAGCTGCACTCTGGGGCTGATCTGAGGGAAGCTTAGGGAGTCCAGAAGAGCTCAGTGGTGGCTGGTGGTCGCAGGTGAGCAGCTGGAGGCTACAGTGAGATGTCGTCACCTGTGCTTAGTGGAGAAACAAAAGGCGGAGAGGAGAAGAGCAGACAAAGAGTTCGCTGAATCAACTTCTGGCTTGTTCTTGCTGCGCATTTGTGTTCTCCACATTCTTGCTTGTGTGTTCTGTGATCCCATCATCTTGAGCAAGCAACTGTGATCAGTGAAGCAACCGTCCCTTGCTTGAGTACTTCGAGGAAGGAACAAGAGGCTTTGAGTTCAACAGCGAGAAGACACGGAGAAAGGGTTCTTGCGTGAGATCATCGCTGGGTGAAGCTCGGAGAATGTTTGTTGTGTTATTGTCTTTGCTAAGTGCTAAGTAAGATCTTTCTTGTGTTTCATTATGCTTAAACTATATCCTTGATTGAAACGCTGTGGAGAGGTTTCTCTACCGAGAAGAAGGTTGCTTTCAATCCGGTGTTCACCGGGGCTTGATCTGCCGACGATCAAGGGATCGCCCACCTTACGGGCACGCCAAGGAGTAGGGGTAAGTTATCCCTGAACCTTGTAAACCCTCCTTGTTAGTGATCTTCCTAGTTGTGTTAGTTTGCTTTCGTTTTCTATTTTTCTGCATACTCTGTGTTTGCTACTTCTGCTGTGCTACTGATAAATCTAAGTGCAGAAATTCGATAAGTGTCAAAGTCCAAGTATTTGGCTATATTCACCCCCCCTCTCTAGCCATCCGGGTTCCAACAGCCCTCTTGTCATCCTTCGCGTATGCCTCGAAGTGTGCTTCCCTCGGCTCATCGTTCCTGCTTTGTCCACGGTCCCTCAGATGCATACAAGCCCACGGCTTGTTTCCTCATGCCATCCTTCACCGGACCTGAAGCCGTCTAGCTAAGTCTATGTGTATCCCCTCCAAACCTGCACACTCAAATACATATATCAAATATAAGGGCAAACCTAACTTAAACCTTTTGCCCAAACATCAAAACACATGGTCACTCCGGACCATAGATTGCTCCAACAATTTCTCCATTTTTGATGTTTGACAATTCGTTTAAGTTAGAAAAAACAAATAGCAAATACAATGCTAAATAACATTTGGATTTACGTTGCCAATGCTTCACCTTGGTCTTATACCGCCAATGCATATGCAATGCAAACATGCATGGATCCTATCACAAGGCATCCACACACCTAAACTCCCTAATGAGTTAGGATTTTTACCAACCGGACTTTTTAAAACCTCTCCAAGGCTCCCCCTACGTTGGACTTACGAAGGTTTTTTAAGAACCTATACAAGGTTCCCCCTTTGCCAACAAATGAGCAACGACACTCCCCCTTTATCTAAGCTCCCCCTTGACCTAAGATTTTTTGTAAAGGCGTGTTTGGTTTCCCACTTAAACCTAACACTTCTTCCCCTTTGCCACACATCAAAAGGACTCCAATAATCTCTCTTATTGGATCTTTTAACCTTTTATGATCATAAACAAAGTGTATTAACCCTCATAAGATTATATATTTTTTTAACATCATTAGAACACTTTTCGATTGCTGAAAAATAGTTTTAGCCTATATCAGTCGACTGAGACAGTAACCAGTCAACTAATCACTATCGAAAAATCATATAGTAGCTAGTATCTTACTGTTACCAATCGACTGACCCCTATACCAGTCGACTGGTAACCTGAAAACTGCATTTTCAACATTTTTGATCCAATTTCAGAAATGCATCAGAAATTCCACAAATCTCTAAAAATTCTCAAATTTTGTGGAGAGGTTTGTGGTACCCGTGTCTACTTGGGAAAAATATATTTAAAAATGTATCTATCACCAATCCCAATATTGATACAAAATCCAAAACTATCTAAATTTTTTAATTGAACCTTGACCTAAAGTCCTAGTTTTGGTCTTCTCTTGATGTCTCTGCCCATACCAAATCACAATGCATCCCTAGCATTGGTTTATATGACATCTACTCATCAAAAACTAATTTCCATGCAATATGACCCCTATGTCATATTTTATGCATGATACTCAAATCCAATGTGTCAAATCCCAAGGATTAAGACTCAAATCCGTCTTCACATCCTATGGCACACTCCATGGTCCATCTAGACTTCCAGTAGGAATCCTCCCGAGATCCATTGACCATGACTCCTCGAGCTTCCCCTTGAGCTCTTAGCTTTAGTCACCTCCTTAGGTGACTCATCTATGAACACAAGGCCACACCGGTGTACCTCCGGTGATCCTTGGCCTACAAATCTAACCTTAGACACATTATCCTTGGTTAAGCTCTTCTTGCCCTTAAATGGCATTCCTTTGCCATTTTTGGACTTCCCTTCGCTATAGTCATATGACACCCTTGCATATGACTCACCATAGCATTGGAGCACTTAGATCGGTATTCTAGACCCGATCTATCATTGTTGGGTTTTTGACTACCCAACACCATACTTAAACCATTCGAGCAATAGTGAATCTATTTAGGGTTTTCTCTAATTTATCAAGATTTACTCTCAAAGCTTGATTTTCCTTTTCTAGGTTCTTAAACCTAGAATCAACATGCCCACCTTGGACATTCTTAGACCTACCCATTCTAGGCATGTGTCTCTCCTTCTTGAGATTAATGTTTTGATCCTTAGGTCTAGTGGTCTTGGATTTATCATGATGCATGATTTTTCTTGGGTTTTGATCTACATTATTAACCCTACTCCTATCATGATATTTAAATCCAAAATTATGCATGGGTAAATAATTAACATTATTTCTAACATGCATGAGGAAATTTAAAATACGCTTAAAGTTAGGGATTACCTCCCTTACCCTTGTAGCTCCCCCTTGATGTGAACTTCTCTTCTTCTCCTTCTTCTCCTACTTCTTCAAATGCTCCAATTTATTGAATTTTCCTTTCCTTGAGCATTTGGTGTGGTAGTGTCCTAGCTCACCACACGTGAAACACCTAATGTGCATCTTCTTCTTTTTTCTACAACTCATGTTAGATTTTAAAGAAATTGACTTTGGTTTAGGATTTACCTCCTTTTTCTTATCCAATGGTCACTTATCCTTATAGTGTCCTTTTTCATTACACCCAAAGCAAATAATGTGGTCATTTGACTTTGCTTTGGTGGAGGTGGAAGCTTCTTCTTGCTCCGGTATTGAGGGTGGTCTCTCCTCCCCCTCAATCCTTGAAGTGGAGACTTCTTCTTTCCCCTTTGATGAAGTGGATGATTTTTCAATTTCTTGTGTCACTTCACTTGAGGAGATGGATGAACCTTTTTCTTCTTTCTCCTCTTCTTCGGATATTGAGCTTCTTTCCTCATCTGATTGGTCCTTCTCTTATTCTTAGACCATTAAGCTCATTTCCTTGGGCTCTTCACTACTTGAGTTTGTGTAGGGTTTTCATGAAGCGCTAACATTTTGTTCTATAGTTCATGCGCATTTTTATATTTGTTGGGAACGGGATGGCTAGAGAGGGGGGGGGGTGAATATAGCAAATCAATGCAACCTTTGGCACTTAGCAAGTTTCTGCAACTTAGAAATCAGTAGCACAACGGAAAGAATAGAAAACAAGGTGTGCAGAAACCTAACGTGTAAACAAACCAAATACAGCTAGGAAAATCGCTAACAAGGAGGATTTACAAGGTTCGGGGATAACTTGCCCCTACTCCTTGGCGTGCCCTTAAGGTGGGCAATCCCTTGATCGTCGGCAGATCAAGCCCCGGTGATCACCGGATAAAAAGCAACCTCCTTCTCGGTGGAGTAACCTCTCCACAGTGTTTCAATCACAGATAGAGTTTACGCACAAAGAAACAACAAGAAGGATCTTACTCAAACACTTATCACGGACAAGAACGCAGCAAGCTTCCCTGAGCTCCACCCAGTGGCGATCTCACGCAAGAACCCTTCTTCGTGTCTTCCCACTGTCGGACTCCAAGCTTCTCGTTCTCTCCTTCAAGAGCTCAAGTAATGGTTGATTGCTTCTCAATCGCTTGCTCAGAATGATGGAAACTTCAAGAACTCAGCAAGCACTTGTGGAGAAACTTCAAGCGGCAATAACTCAAAACCCAAGCTTTAGAACTCTCCTTCATCGAAGCTGTCTCTCGCCCCTTTTGTTTCTCCACTAAGCATCAAGTGACCTCATCTGCAGTAGCCTCCAGCTGCCTCACTGCCAACGCCAGCTACCACTGAACCCTTACTGAACATCCTGAGCTCCCTCAGCCAAGCTTCAGTCAGCGGTTTCAGTCCTGCAGCTCCAGCCGTTGCAACCTGAGATGAGAAATGGACAAACATGCTCCAAGGAAAGCCTCCATTAACTTCTCCTTAAGTGTTTAAATCCTCCCCTATCACCTGCAGCTTAATCAGACTGTTAGAGCAGTATATCACACAACAAATCAAATATCAGAGGTAAGCAGCAGCGAATCGGATACGGTCAGACGTGATCAGAGCGTCTGACAGTGCAATTTGAATTAAAGTGATCGGTCACCTGACCGATCAGAGAGCCTCCTGATCGGTCACCAGACCGATCAGGATCCGTCCTGATCGATCCCCAACGCTCAATCAGAAATCGCGATTTCTTTGAGATTCTCCTGGACCGATCGCCAGACCGATCCCAGGTCGTGGATCGTTCACCGGACCGATCCACCCTTATATCGGGCGATTTCTGAGTTTCACAGCCTAAGCCTTCTGATCGGTCAACTGACCGATCAGGGGTTCTCTTGATCGGTCACCAGTCCGATCAGATCATCACCAGACCGATCAGGCACCGTCCTGATCGATCTTAGTGAGAAACCCGCGAAGCTGGATCGTTCTCCAGAACGATCTGCACAGTGATCCTGATCGGTCACCAGACCGATTAGGTGCAGATCAGCAGGGGAACTCAACCTCACTGCTCGCTCCCTGATCGGTCACCAGACTGATCAAGAGATAGTCAATGGGTGAAACGCATACTCCCTGATCGGTCACCAGATCGATCAGGAGCAGCACAGTAGGTTCCCAACCTTACTGTGTGCTCCCTGATCGGTCACCAGACCGATCAGTCATCGCTGGATCGGTCATCAGACCGATCCACGAAGGAGCAGCGTGCCAGAATCCCTGATCCATCACCAGACCGATCCAGGGACTCAGACTTAGCCCTCTAAGCTAAGTTTCCATCCACCTTAGCCCTCCAAGCTAAGGATTTTTCCATCTAACCCTCCAAGTTGGGAATTTGCACCTAACCCTCCAAGTTAGGACTTTTCACCTAGCCCTCCAAGCAAGGACTTTTCACCCAACCCTTCTGAGTTAGAACATCATCCAACCTAGCCCTCCAAGCTAGGCACCTGACCCTCCAAGCCAGGACTTTTTCACCTAATTCTCCAAGATGGGAATTTGCACCTAACCCTCCAAGTCAGGACTTTTCACCTAGCCCTCCAAGCTAGGACTTTTCACCCACCTCTTCCGAATTAGGACTTTTCACACACCTAGCCCTCCAAGCTAGGACTTTCAACACCTAACCTCCCAGATTAGGATTTTCCAACACCTAGCCCTCCAAGCTAGGATTTTCCATTCCATGCCTGATCCTCGATCAGGACTTAATCATCATCCATAATTATCAACTTAAACTAAAATCGTTTGTCAACATCAAAACAGCAATCAGGGCCAGACTGCATCAACAATATTCACCTACACAGTTAATCACATTGTTAGGCAAAATATTAAGTAAAATTGAAATTACCTTATAATTTACCTTCGATTGTGTTTATTGCTCCTCATTCCGATATCGTGGTCGGAGCTTTTTCCCGCGTTTATCTTTCGGGACTTCAAATGGTTCTTCTAGCGCGATCATAAGATCTCAATCCATGCCGAACCAAGTCTTTGTTCGTATCCTCCAATAATCGAAACTCTCGCGGTCGTAGGGAGCTGGAACATTGACATCGTCCCCTAAGCGTTCTTCACGCACCATTCCCTCTAGCGTTTTGCTCTCCCTGCGGTTAGTCCATAGATGAGCGACCCCGACTCTGATACCACTTGTTGGGACCGATGCGTACGACTAGAGGAGGGTGATTAGCTGTTCATCCACTTGATTCGCGGTTTCTTCCTACAAGTGTTAGCACGCGTAAGCGGAAACTTAAACTATTAATTAAAATCAATGCTAACACAAACCGTTTATGTGGTTCGGAGATAAAGCTCCTACTCTACGGCTGTCCGTAAGGTGGACGATCCCGATCCGTCAGTGGATGACTCCCCGGAAGACCTCCGGCTAGCTCAAGTCACTCCTTGTGGGTGGAGAAACCTCGCCACAAACTCCTGACAACACTTGAGCACTAGGAGACTACTAATAAGCTCTAACCAAGCTCATTTCATTGACCTTTGCCCAGCCAAATCGAGCTCTCTTAAATAGAGCTCGGCACTGTTCCTGCCATTACCAGTCGATTGGTGCCAACACCAGTCGACTGGTCCACTTGGATTCGAACGTTGCAGCCCCAACGTTCGAATTCCAGCCGACACCAGTCGACTGCTCATAAGATCAATCGACTGGATTGATCTGATCATTTTGTGCTCTACATCAGTCGACTGATCCAAGCACCAGTCGACTGCCCAAACCCTAAACCTAGAGTTTCCCTTCCCGATTACAATTCTCTCACATTCAGACCCTCACGACTCAGCTGGCTCTTCTTTTACAGCTTCAACCTGTTGCCTTCAAGCCTTTTTCGATTTTGGCTCTCGTCCCTCGGATGCATACGAACCCGCGGCTTGTCCTCATATCATCCTTCATGTATGCCTCGAAGTGCGCTTCCCTCGGCTCATCCTTCTTGCTTTGTTCATGGTCCCTTGGATGCTTACAAGCCCACGGCTTGTTTCTGCATGCCATCCTTCACCGGACCTGAAGTCGTCCAGCTAAGTCTATGTGTATCCTGCAAACCTGCACACTAAAATACACATATCAAATACAAGGGCAAACCTAACTTAAACTTTTTGCCCAAACATCAAAATACATGGTCACTCCGGACCATAGATTGCTCCAACATATAGAACAAGATATAAACACTTCATTAAATAAGAAAATACAAAAATACATAGTTCATACAATATCATCACATTGTAGCTACTCCCTATATCTTAGATACGATGGATCTACTCCATTGCAAAGGAAATACAATAAGTAGACAAAATATAAAGCCTCTATAACTCTAAACAAGAGGGAGAGGGAAGAGGAACCTTATCGGGATGTTGCCAGTCTTCTTGGAGGATCTCTTGCTCCAGAGGTGGATGGATCATGGAGGACAATGATAGAGGCAACTCTAGGGTCTCCCCTAGAGTGGAGAGCCCTTCCCGAAGGCCAAAGGGGCAAGCCCTAAGCCAAAAAAAAAAATCAGTTCTCAAAGGGAAGGTTTCCCTTTTATAAAGGAGGTGCATGACTCGTTGCACGAATCGTGTGATCTTGCACGGTTATGTCGTCGGGCGCTGAAGGGAGGCAGCGGCGCGGCAAGCAGGTCTTGCGATCCTACACCACCGTGAGCGAATGGGTGTTGAAAATGGGCCACATGCCACACAATGGTGTTGTGCAGTATGCAACGGCCAGCACACGGGTCGTGCGGTTCCGACGACCCCACCATGCACTACGCTACTAAATGGTCACACTGTCGTATGAACTCGCACAATCGTGCCATGTGTTCTACAGCGAGTGTCGCACCGACTGGATGTGAAGGCATGATCGGACTGTGTGATACACGGTTGTTTTGTTCCAGATCTACTCCATTTTTGCACAACCCCTGGCCGATGTCTTGCTCGGCTTTATCTCTAACTCCCGTTTCGCTCCAAGTATGCTCCGTTTTTACTCCAAATTGTGTACTGTTAATCAAAATGAGCAAACAACAAATCTCTGAACAAAAAAGAGGAATAGTAGTTAAGTCATACAAAATGGGGTATAATAAAATAGATTATGATCGTGAAATACAAGTAGATGTGCGTTAAACAATGTATAAAATCATATATAATCTATGCACATCACACCCGCAGGCTTAAACCTTTGCTTGTCCTCAAACAAAAATCCGCAATCCAAACTCATGTGTTAGTATAGTACATCATCATCCTTAGTGAATTAATCTAACTCTATCAAATAATTTCATTGAACATGATATCGAAACAATTTGAGTATGGCCTAGGGAGTAGTTCTCCGTGCTCAGTGCTAAAATGGTCATAGTCTTTCAAATTTTAATCTATATGCCTAGTCAAGTCATCATCTAACTGTGCTCTTTATGCTTCTGCCGATAGACACTTACCTGTCTTATGCTCGGTTCCTCCAACTTAAACTACCTAAGATCTCAAAGGTGGACTCAGAGTTAAGAGAAACTTAGCATTTATTTTCCAATAATCTAACTCGGTCTTAAAGTAGTAAGTTACTGAGTCCACCTTTACTAGAGAATAAATGCTAGATTACTGGTAACTTATATCTTATGTAAAATTATTCTCTAGTAAAATTACATAAGATATGAGTAAAATGGTTGCAATGGAGGAGAGCATTAGACATTCTTTATGATTGTAAAGTATCTCTAAACTTAAAGGGATGTTTTACAAAACGGTGGTTATACTTGCTATATTATATGAAGCTGAATTTGGACTATGACTGTAGTACACAAGCAAAAGATGAGAGTCGCAGAAATGAGGATGTTAAAATAAATATGCAGACATACGAGGATGGGTAGGATAAGAAATTAGAACATTAGAGAAAAAGTTAGGATTACTTTTATTGAGGGAAAACTCCGAGAGACACATTTAAAATGTTATGAGATACTAATAAATACTCTACTTAGACAATATAAAACTATGATGAATATGCACATTAAATAAGAAAAATGACCTAAGAAGACTTATTTAGCAATAATAAAATCAAATAAAATTCATTTAAATATAAAATCAATGACGTAGAAGGATCTATATAATCGACTCCACCCAATATGATAAGGTTTGGTTGTTGTTGTATACATATAATATATACTTATATATTAAAATTTAGTATGTATTGTTAATGAGGTTGTAGCCTAGTGGTTATGGTGGAGGCCTACAATCATGTCTCAAGTTCGATTCCTGTCGCATACGAGTATTTTTTCGAATTTATTCTGGTTGATGTGGTTGGTTTTTGTGTATTCTTTGCCCAGGCTATGTATGCCTCGGGTTCTCTCTCTCAAGTCCCGTCTAGTGTACGGGCAGTTTTTAGTATCTCGTATTTCGAATGACTATTGTACTTGTACTCACTCTTAAAAAAAATAGTATGTATTTGATTATTTTCTATGTTTTATTGTTTAGGATCCTTCGTGGACAACATAATGAGTTTTAGCTATTAATTAAACAGTATGTTATTTAATAGATTAGTAGGCTGTGATTTCTTTTTAATTAAAATTTGGTTTAAATGGAACCAAATTAAACTGAACCAAAAGTTTGGTTCTGTCTTAACCTAAACTGTTTATGTTTTGGTTTGTTTTTTTAAAATAAAATAGAATTCAATTTGGATTTGGTTTTACCTATAAAACCTTTTAAATCGAAACGTGCACACCCCTAGACAGCATTCAAAATGTTGCTTTACCAAGCATTTTTCATATACTTACAAATCCTAAATAACGAAAATATTAATAATAAATACCATAAATGTCATTATTGAACATTGTAATTAAATATGAATTTCAAAAATTTCAATTTATTTATAAAATTATATTTAATATTTCAATCAATATTTTATTGACACTATAAATATTTATTATTTATATGTTGGTAGTGTGTGAATTAATTAATATAGAAACAATTTAAAAGTATATTTGATAAAAACATTGACAAAATATTCATTATGTAATACTGTAAGAATCTTTGAAATAATATTGAATTAATAAATAATATCATCAGGATTACTGTAATATAATGTGTTGACAGGAGAAAACTCCTTAATCCTAAATTGGTTTTTACATACATTCCCGACTTGATAAATTCTTTACATTCAGTCCCTGATGGATTGAGTATAAAAGAGTGAAAACTCAGTATATATTATAAAGATTTGAGTATAAAATGTTTAAGATTGAGTACTAATTTTAGAAATTTGAGTATAAAGTTTCGGTGACCCCTCATGTGAAAATCTTGATTTGGTGAGTATAAAAGAGTAAAAACTCAGTATACATTATAAAGATTTGAGTATAAATTATTTAAAATTGAGTACTAATTTAAGGAATTTGAGTATAAAATTTCGGTGATCCCTCATGTGAAAATGTTGATGTGGTGGATGCAATCTCACATACTCAAATTTCTAAATTTTATATTCAATTTTTTTTTCAAATAATACTTAATCTAAATCAATTCATATTTAAATTTTGATAATGTATACTGAAATTTTTACTATATATTGAAATAATGTATACTCAAATTTTTTCAAATAATACTTAAATTTCTTAAATTAGTACTCAATCTCAAACAATTTGTACTCAAATCTTTACAATTTATATTGAATTTTTACTTTTTTATACTGATAAAATAAATAACACACAAAACTGTCTTGTCCGTCTCATCAGGGAGTGCATGCAAAGAAATTTTCGGTTGGGGAGTGCATGCAAAGCTCAGTTTGATGTTGGGGAGTTTTCTCAAATTTTTCCTAATATAATCATAATTTTTATGTAATAAACTTATTATTTTTTGAATATTAAAAGTTTTTTATATATCACGAACATGTTAAGATCAATAATAATGTATTTTAATAAATAATTGTAGTGGAAGCAATTTTAATTTTTTTTATCAGCACAACGATGTTTTCTTTATAAATTTAGTGTCAATATAAAAATATATATTAATAGTTTGTAGTTAATACTATATTTTACTTTTATATTTATGGCATATTCGTAGGTCTATTCTAAGTGAATGAAATATCAATGAATTACACAATGTCAGAATGTGAAACTTTTCGTATTCTTAATATAATTTTATAAATGATGGACAATAGTCATACTATTAAAATTTTATATAATTATTGTTTTCTATGATAAGAGTTAAGACTCTGAAAAACTCTGGGCATTGAATTGGCCATCGTAGCCTCTATCCTGGAGTTTCTATATCGGAATTGTTTTGCATTTTCTTTTTGTTTTTTCAGTTTGCTTCTCAAACAATAGTTTTGTTTACTAAAATGTGTCGTTAGAAATTTCCCTTCCAAAAAATGAGCGTCGTGCATATGGGAAAAAGGCAAAAAGGTTCTTATATACAGAGTGATCTTCTCACGAAGTAGGGTGGCGATCCCACGGGTCAGATGGTCTCCCGGGTAGCACAAGCCGGTTAGGTGGCAGAGAGCTGGCTGTATTCCGACGCGCTTCTGCAAGACAATGACCGTTAGCAAACCCCCCGGGAGTTTCCTCGGTCAGGTACTCCGACGGTCAAGTCAGTACTCGACGGTGGCGATGGAAAGCAATAGAACAGTATGAAATTGCATTATCACACGTACCTGAGAAATGCGGAGTGAGTGTTGGCCCAGATCAAAGAATACTGCACCCAAGAACCACACCAATGCAAGAGGAAAAAAGGAAAACGAAGAAATCGAAAAACGAAAGAAGAACGAACGAATTTATTTTTCTGGAAGAAGCAAATTTACAATAAAACTGAGACTTCTTTTCACATGCCTCTAGGACCCTTTAAATACACCACGAACAAGACTTAGTCATAACTTATCCCATTAAAATAGGAATAAAAATAGGGAGACTAATTCTCTAGTTATCCTATTAAGATAGGAAAGGCTAATCCAAAACTAAGTCATAAAATTTATCAGAATAAAATTATAAAATAAAATATGATGATAATTAATGTCTGGATTAATTATTTTCTTATATTACTCCCCCTAATCCAGACATGACTGTAAATCACGGACACCGAGTAGTTGTCGCATGACAGCTAACTTCACTCCTGGGATTCTCCCCCACCATGGCAGCAACCTCTGTAACTGCATTTTGTATTGTAGTTTCTCCAGACAGTTTGGGATGCTAGAGAGCATCATGTGAAGCATTTCCATCTTCCACTTCCAATGTAACCAATCTAGCAACACGACCCAAACCTGGCTGGGGACATGTATGAAGATAAGGCAACACAGCACTATGTGAAGATAACGACAATGCATAACCTCTTCAAAGTCGATGTCTTGTCGTTGTACATAGCCTTTAGCAACTAATCTTGCTTTGTGCTTAACAACTTTCCCATCTGAATCTTTCTTCAATGTGAACATCCAGTCTAGACCGATAGGTTTGCGGCCTAATGGGAGTTCAGTTAGCATCCAGGTCTTGTTCATCTCAATAGATTTCAATTCTTCCTCCATTGCTTTGTACCAGCAAGCCTCAGTTGCAAATTCTTGATAACTTGTTGGCTCATCAGACACCACCATCATCAGCTTTTCATCAATACCAACCACTTCCTCAGTGTTGGCGTAGATATCGGCAAGGGACCTATAGCGGACTGGCCCTTCATAAGAATCGGGAGTGTTTGTTACCGGAGGCGAGGTAGTTGCACGGGCATTCGATGATGGTGTAGATGGACTCGAGTTCGATGATGGTGTAGATGGACTCGAGTTCGACGATGGTGTAGATGGACTTGATTCTCTTGTCATGGGTACCATGGCTGCTGATGATGGTATGACATTTTCCGCCCCTGCCTCAACGTCTGCTGCAACAATCGCCTTGTCGGAGTAGAGTGGATCCAACATCATAAAACTCGGCAAGTTTTCTTCATTGTTAGCACCTGCATTCCATGTCCATTCAAAATTTTCTTGAAATATGACATCTCTACTTACTTGTAGCTTGCCATGGCTTGGATCAAACAACCGATGAGCTTTGCAACCTTCTTCGACACCCAAGTATACCATGGGTGAGCTTCTGTCGTCAAGTTTCTTCAGATGAGGGGTTGTGTTTTTCACATATGCAATACAACCGAACACTCTCAAGTGAGCAAGATTTGGCTTTCTCCCCATCCAGGCTTCAAATGGAGTGCGTTCTTCTAGCGCCTTAGTTGGGAGACGGTTCAACAAATAGACAGCATGCCTAACCGCCTCTCCCCAGAACCTTACGGGCATATTTGTACTCTTGAGGAGTGATCTTGCAATGGCCATCACGGTGCGGTTGTGGCGCTCCACGACACCATTCTGTTGAGGGGTGTAGGGAGCCGTGAGGTGTCGCTCGATTCCTTCATTTTCACAGAATCGAGTAAACTCCGTGGATAGAAACTCGTCGCCTCGATCTGTCCGGAGTGTTCTGATCTTGTACTCAGTCTTGTTCTCTGTCAGGAATTTGAACTTCTTGAATGCCTGGAATGCATCACTCTTTGTTGCCAATGCAAACACCCACATCCACCTAGTGAAATCATCCACAATTAAAAGAAAATACTTGTTACCGGCAAGTGTACATGGTGAGATTGGCCCGCAAATATCCGCATGGAGAAGTTCTAACGGCTTCTTTGCTCTAAAGTTTGCTTGGTATGGGAACGGCAATCTTGCATGCTTGGCGATCAAACACACCTCGCAAAGCTTGTTCGGCTGGGGCAATATTGGCACATCAACTGTCAATTTCTTCTCACCCAATAGCTTCAAGTCATGGAAATTGACATGCCCGAGCCTTGCATGCCATAACCAGGTTGGATCTTCTAGGCTTGCCAGGAGACAGATTTGCTTGAGTGTCTTCAAGGTTATCTTGTACAAGCGATTTTGTGTTCGCTTTACCAGCATCAAGAGCTTCCTGCTCTCATCAATCACCTTCATGGTATCTCCTTCCATGTGCACCTCGTTCCCAGTTTCTGTCAATTGACCAAGACTGATGATATTACTACAAAGTTTTGGAATGTAGTATACCTCATGGAGAGCCTTCTGATCGCCGTTCTTGCATTCGAACACAACCGTCCCTTTGCCCATGATCTCTATGGTTGATCCATCGCCAAACCTCACCCTCCCGGTGATGGTTTCATCTAGTTCTTGAAACTTCTCGCGATGACACGTCATGTGGTTGCTGGCACCGTTGTCAAGGTACCAGACGTCTTTATCTTCTCCTTTCTTAATGCTGCGATACATCTCTGGTAGAAACCTTTCTTCACTGAGCAGAATCATATCTTGCCACTCTCGGCTAGTGTGGGACTCCTCGTGGGACACGCTCATCATCAGTGCTGGCTCTTCATCAGTGTCGCAAGTGAGGTGAGCCTCATCATCTCGACGCTTGCTGTAACATTCGGACGCATAATGTCCCATTTTCTAGCAATTGAAACATTTTATGTGTCTCTTATCACGAGTGTTACTGTTGTTGCTGCTAGTGCCTCCTACACTGTCTTGATGCTACGTACCACGGCCATGGCCGCGCCCTCGCCCACGCCAATTGCCACGATTAGGGCCGCTAGACCCACACCCCTTGCCTCCTGACGGAGTGTCCACGCTGCTCCCTTTTTGTCGCTTTTGCCACTCGGCATGAGTAAGTAGGAGCTCACCTTCAGTGCCGTTGGTGTTGCCTCGTAATCGTTGTGTTCGTTCCTCGTATGCCTTCAGTCGTCCGATAGTCTCCTCAAATGGCATAGTCTCAAGGTCGTGGAACTGCTCAATACCGGCAACAATAGGGAAGAATTTATCAGGGACAGAATCGAGCAACTTTTTTACCAGCGAGGAATCTTCAAGCGTGGCACCAAGAGTGGAGAACTTGCTGCTCATAGCGCTGAGTTTGCCAGCAAACTCATCAATCGTCTCGGTCTCCTTCATCTGAAGGGCGTCAAACTCGCTCTTCAACGTTTGTACGCGTGCCTTCTTCACCCGATCACTACCAAGGTACCTCATCTTGAGGCTATCCCAGACTTCTTTCGCAGTCTTCTTTGTTGCGATTTGGAGAAGAATATCTTCGGGGACACACTGCATGATATATGCACGTGCCTTTTTGTCCTTCTTTGCATCCACCTGGGCTTCTTTCTCTGGCTCCACTGCCTCCCAGACTCCCTGGGCATCGAGAATTGCCTCTGTCTTTATTGCCCACACAGTATAATTGTGAGGGTTTAGCATCGGATAGGGAAATGGCACTCCGCCGTTCTCCTTCGCTAGGATGCTCGACATTTTTGTGGAAATATGGATTCTTGGTTGCTCTATACTACCAAAGCTCTGATACCAATTGTTGGCCCAGATCAAAGAATAGCGCACCCAAGAACCACACCAATGCAAGAGGAAAAAAGGAAAACGAAGAAATCGAAAAACGAAAGAAGAACGAACGAATTTATTTTTCTGGAAGAAGCAAATTTACAATAAAACTGAGACTTCTTTTCACATGCCTCTAGGACCCTTTAAATACACCACGAACAAGACTTAGTCATAACTTATCCCATTAAAATAGGAATAAAAATAGGGAGACTAATTCTCTAGTTATCCTATTAAGATAGGAAAGGCTAATCCAAAACTAAGTCATAAAAATTATCAGAATAAAATTATAAAATAAAATATGATGATAATTAATGTCTGGATTAATTATTTTCTCACAGTGAGGAGGCTTATATAGTCGGGGAAGTTGACAGCTCCTGCCCCGCCTGCCACCTGTTGTCATATAGCGAGGACAAGGTAATGCATGACAAGAGGTGGCAGGATAAAGTAGCGCATGTTGTATTAAGGAAAGGGACACTGTCAACTTAAGGGTAGGCGCCGTTGGACGCCGCTCGGCCTAACATCAGGGTATGTGGGCTTGGTGCGGGGGACATGATATGGCAGAGAGATCAATACCTCGGCGAGATATCCGTCACTTGGGACCAGGATGACATCAGTCCTGCGCCGACCCCGTACAGCTTCTGGTAGCCTAGTGTTAGGGAGTGGTTGTGCCGACTGGGGCACTGAGTGACGAAGCCGGTTGAGGGCCAGGAGGGTGCCGACTGGGGCACTAGCGACGAGGTCGGCTGAGGGCCTAGGAGGGTGCTGACTGGGGCACTGAGCGATGAGGCCGGCTGAGGGCCTAAGAGGGTGCCGACTGGGGCACTGAGTGACGCCTCCTCCAGTTCGAGCTTACCCTCGGAGCGTGGGCCGCCACGCGTCGGCGGGGAGCCAACCTAGGAGAGGTATTAGAGCGAAAACA
The DNA here is from genome assembly GCA_024364735.1 of Boesenbergia rotunda. Lineage (NCBI taxonomy): Eukaryota > Viridiplantae > Streptophyta > Magnoliopsida > Zingiberales > Zingiberaceae > Boesenbergia > Boesenbergia rotunda. The sequence continues at coordinate 473,340 of JAGFNQ010006091.1, forward strand.
CCCGACTTAGGATCAAACTAATACTACAGAGTATGGGCCGTCACGCGTCGATTTAGGGGCCTGGGTCTGAGTGGCACCTATCCAGTGGGCCTTTACAGCCCACTAACCATCTTCCTTCTGGCTAGGCACCAGGCTGCCGGGCCAAGCTACATGCAAGCTGACCCGGGATCATAAGCATCCCCCTCAAGTCTAGTCGAAGGAGGCATGCAGTCCGACTGACTGGACCTTAAGTCTAGCTCAAGCCTGGCGCACCTTTTAAAATACGGGTGTCTTTTTCCATTAATTGCTACCTTAATGGCCGGAGACTCACGCCCCTAAGCCATCTGCGCTCACACCCTGAAGGGTATGCCATCATCTTTTGCGAGTGTTCTACCTCGCCTGTGCTTTGCCATCTCGAACATTACCCGAGCCTGATCAAACGGCTTCGGCTGGGTCACACGTTTTTTCCCGGTTGCTCATCGAATGACTGGCGTTCCCCGCCTATTCCCATAAGTAAGCCTTTCGCCTGCCTACTCTTCTCCAAGCGTTCGAACCTTTTCAGCGTTCTTCGCCGCTGTGAGTGCTACTAGGGCTTTGTCAGCTACTCCTCCTCGACTCTCCTCCAGCGACTCCTTCCACCGATTAGCTTCCCGTCTCCTTCTTATCCGATGGCTGCTTCTTCCTCGTCTCCATCCCCTTCTCGACCCTGGTATTCCACCATGATAACTACCCTCACTGCCCACGACCTGGAACAAATACAGTCGGATTTCTTAATGTTAGTGATATAAGAGAAGTGTCCTAAGGCAATCGCCTTATGATTGTAAACATTTATTTCAATAAATGATAATTCACTATTTGAGTATACATGTTTGTGTATTTGATTGCGATCTTAAACTCATCTACTGAATGTCCGCCATACAGTTCACAGCATAAGAGAATTTGTGATGGGATCACAACTAGTGATTATCTCTAAATGTGCAAATGTGAAGTGTTGGAAATATCCCTAGTCGATGAATTGATAAATACGGACATTATCAGTTCTGTTGAGACTAGCATGGGTTATTCTCTATTCAGCTGATTCTCACTGGCTGGTGACATTGGGATGTCCAGAGATAAACATGGATGCTAGTTAAGGGAACTAGTTCATTGGAGTGACTAGCTGTAAGACTTCATATGGGAATCTACATGTAGATATGTCAATGAAGATCTTACTGCGGCTTAAGTGCGATGTTCCTTTGACTTGCGGTGTTCAAGTCATCTTGGTCATAGAGACTTATACTTTGACATCTTAAGCAAGCATCTCCAAGGAGGTGTGGACCCAGGATGATCGGGTATAAGCCGAAGTGCCCGAAGATGTTTGAACAGCCTACAAAGGATTCACCACTCCTTGCGAGGAGATGTATACCCAGGCCTATCGTCGGATTGTTACTCAAAGCCTCTGGCCAGAGCATATCATGTTTAGAGTGAGAGTCTCTAAAATACATGAGAGTAATTAGAAATCCAAAGGACGAGTAAGACATTACTTGGGCTAGGTGTGACGTAGTCAGCCTAGTGGGGACTGACACCATTGACCGTGTCCTGAACCAAGTGGGTATAAGATGGTGAAGGGAATGGGGCACGATTTATTAGAGCTGCTGAAGGGTTTCAGAATAATTTCTTCTGAGGTCAAACCGTTGATCTTTCGATTAATTGGGGATCATGATGTACTACTAGGTGCTACTCATGATCGTTCTATAATTAGTTAATTATATACGGCCAACATAAATCGAAAGCCTATTTAGTCACACGCACTACGAGTAATCCGAGGGATTTAAAATGAGTTGAAAATTGGATTTTCCGATCAAGAGAAATAAGTCGAATCTGAGTTAGTCAGAGGCGCAATGGAAGCTAAAAATGGCTAAGTCTTTTGAAGGCTTTTGGGCAAATTAAATGAGTTTAATTCGCGGCGGTTCGGGTTGGTTTGGCCGGCCAAAGAGGGTGCCAAAAACCCCTTTGGTGGCCGGCCACAATAAGAGGAGAAAACCAATTAATTTTGGTTTAATTAATAAGATAAATCCAGCGTGATTTATTTTATAAATTATGGATAAATAAATTTGTATAAAGAAATTTATATAAATAAATTTATAGAAATTTATTCTTTTATGGAAGATTAAAATAATCCATGAATTGAGTTTATTTTAATTTTATAAAATCAATTATGAATTGATTTTTCCATAATAAGAAAGTTTATAAATTTCTTATAAAATTTATTCTATAATTTAAAGAGAAGAAGAATTTGTTTTATTATAAATTAGTTATAATAAAACTTGGTTTAAACGGAATAATTCATAAGAATTTATAGGATAAATTTCTTATGATAATTAATTAGATTTATTATAAAGTTAGTTATAATAAAATTCATAAGAGAATTTATAGGATAAATTTCTTATGATAACTAATTTGTTTTATTATAAATTGGTTATAATAAGACTAGGCTTAAACGGAATAAGCAATAAGAAAATTTATAAGATAAATTTCTTATAACTAATTCCGTTAATTCCGTTAATTCGGTTTAGAGGGAGACTTAGCAAAGGAGTTGCTACTATATAAAGGAACCAAAGGCTAGCCCTTAATCCTAATCAAGAGATTAATTATTCTCTCCCTCTCTCTCTCTTAATCTCTCCTCTATTCCTCCTTCTCCTTCATTAGGGCCGGCGCCCTTCACTTCATTAGGGCCGGCTCCCTCTTGGTTGCTAGGGCCGGTGCACCCTATCAACACCAAGCAAGGTTGGCGTGAGCTAACAAGAAGAAGGAGAACCCGAACAAGAAGAAGAAGAAGCGGATAGCCACTCCTCTATTCTCGGAATTCGATTCCGTTACTTCATTGGTTAGTTTCCTAATTTCTCTCTTGTTCTTCTAGTTGTGCCTTCCGAGAATCTAGTAGTTCTCGTCGGCACAAAACTCGTGACTTTGCGAAGTCATCCCGAAGAGAACTCGGCGTGGACGCGAATAGAGGCGAAGCTTCCAAGGGACGCTACGGTTGGATCTCGTCCCTTTTCTTCGAGTTACGAAAGGTACAAAGTAAATTAGTTTACTTTTCCGCAAAGTTTTATTTTATGATTATGTCAACACACCATAAGGTTGCATGCTAGATACGAAGTTAAAATAATTTAGGAAATTATTTTATGCAAATTCTTCCGCTGCACGTAAAAATTTTGAATTTTACGAACTCGTATCCTTGTCGACATGCACCCGGTCCCAACACTTAATCCCTGCCGACCATCAACTACACTTGCTTGAGTCGCACGATCGACCGGATTCCGCCCCCTTAGGGTACATTGCTTTATCTCGGGACCATCTACAATCTGGTCTCCGTTTTCCCATTCATCCTTTCCTTTCCGCTGTCTGCAACTACTTCCAAATTCCCTAACCTCAGCTAGCCCCCAATGTCATACGTCTAATGTGTGGCTCGGTCGTCGTTTTTTCATTACTCCGAATTCCCCTGGAACCAGAGAATTTCCATTACCTTTTCTATCCCAAACAACAAGAAGCGGGCGACTTCTTCTTCCAAGCCCGAGCCAAGGCTTCCTTCCTCCTGAATCTTCCCACTTCAAACAAGGGATGGAAGGAGCGTTACTTCTTCATTGGGCCCATCTCAGCCCCAGGCTAGCCCACAACCTGGATCGAGGGACTTCCCATTTCCGAGGCCCTCCCCAGACACTATCGCACTTCCGCCGCCTACCTGAATGTCACCACCGAGCTAGAGGATAGGCACTTCCACGATGGCCTTCTGCTCAAGGAGGGGATTCTCTCCACCTTTGGTCTTAGCTCGAGTCCTGTCCCTTCCCTGTCTGCCGTTGGTAGGTCTCATTGCATCTTCCCGGTATATCATTCAATCATGCACGAGCTTACTTTATTTTCACAGTTACCATGCTGTATACGACTCTGAGGGGAGGCTTCAGACTAGATAAGGCCGAGCTACAGACTCAGGTCGCCTCTGTGCTGGCTGCTAGAGGAGGTGCTTTGGCGGAAAACGTCTCGGCCGACCTGAGCCCAACTGTACCGAAGTCAATTCTCATCGCCTCTGATACCGCCCCACCTATAACCATCAGAGCTCGTGCTTCTTCCAAGCGTCGACGAGCATCTTCCCCGACAGGGAGCTCATCTCACCTTTCTTCCAACAAACGTCTGAAGAAGAAGAAAAAGAGAGCGGCTCCCGACCGTGTATGCTATCCCGCAGCTCGGCTGCTCAGTAAGACGTGTGGCATTCCACACTCCCTGAGTCTTGCCCGACTGTGTGCACTATCTAACCGTGGCTCAACTGCTCAGTAAGACGCGTGGCGTCCCACGCCCCCTGAGTCCTGCCCGACCGTGTGTGCTATCCCGCAGCTCGGCAGCTCAGTAAGACGCGTGGCGTCCCACGCTCCCTGAGTCTTGCCCGACTGTGTTCGCTATTTATCCCACAGCTCGGCTGCTCAGTAAGACGCGTGACGTCCCACGCTCCTTGAGTCCTACCCGACTGTGTGTGCTATTTATCCCGCAGCTCGGCAGCTCAGTAAGACGTGTGGCGTCCCACGCTCCCTGAGTCTTGCCCGACTGTGTGTGCTATTTATCCCGCAGGTCGGCTGCTCAGTAAGACGCATGGCGTCCCACGCTCCCTAAGTCTTGCCCGACAGTGTGCGCTATTTATCCCGCAGCTCGGTTGCTCAGTAAGATGCATGGCGTCCCACACTCCCTGAGTCTTGCCCGACTGTGTGTGCTATCTATCCCGTGGCTCGGTTGCTCAGTAAGACGCGTGGCAGCCCATGCTCCCTGAGTCCTGCCCGACCGTGTGTGCTATCCCGCAGCACGGCTGCTCAGTAAGACGCGTGGCGTTCCATGCTCCCTGAGTCTTGCCCGACTGTGTACGCTATCTATCCCGCGGCTCGGCTGCTCAGTAAAACGCGTGGCGGCCCACGATCCTTGAGTCCTGCCTGACTGTGTGTGCTATCCCGCAGCTTGGCTGCTCAGTAAGATGCGTGGCGTTCCACGCTCCCTGAGTCTTGCCCGACTATATGCGCTATCTATCCCGCGGCTCGGTTACTCAGTAAGACGCGTGGCGTCCCACGCTCCCTGAGTCCTGCCCGACCGTGTGTGATATCCCGCAGCTATGCTGCTCAGTAAGACGTGTGGCGTTCCACGCTCCCTGAGTCTTGCCCGACTGTGTGCGCTATCTATCCCGCAGCTCGGCTGCTCAGTAAGGCGCGTGGCGTCCCACGCACCCTGAGTCTTGCCCGACTATGTGTGCTATCTATCCCGTGGCTCGGCTGCCTAGTAAGACACGTGGCGGCCAACGCTCCCTGAGTCATGCTCGACCGTGTGTGCGATCCCGCAGCTCGGCTGCTCAGTAAAACGCATGGCGTTCCACGCTCCCTAAGTCTTGCCCGAATGTGTGCGCTATCTATCCCGCAGATCGGCTGCTCAGTAAGACGTGTGGCGTCCCATGCCCCCTGAGTCTTGCCCGACAGTGTGTGCTACTTATCCCGCAGCTCGACTGCTCAATAAGTCGCGTGGCGTCCCACGCTCCCTGAGTCTTGCCCGACTGTGTGCGCTATTTATCCCGCAGCTCAGATGCTCAGTAAGACGCGCGGCGTCCCACGCTCCTTGAGTCCTGCCCGACTATGTGTGCTATTTATCCCGCAGCTCGGCTGCTCATTAAGACGCATGGCATCCCACTCTCCTTGAGTCATGCCCGACTATGTCTGCTATTTATCCTATAGCTCGGCTGCTCAGTAAGACATGTGGCGTCCCACGCTCCCTGAGTCCTTCCCGACTGTGTGCGCAATTTATCTCGTAGCTCGGCTGCTCAGTAAGACGCGTGGCGTCCCACGCTCCCTGAGTCCTGCCCGACTGTGTGCGCTATTTATCTCGCAGCTCGACTTCTCAGTAAGACGCATGGCATCCTACGCTCCCTGAGTCTTGCCCGACTGTGTGCGCTATTTATCCCGCAGCTCGGCTACTCAGTAAGACGCGTGGCATCCCACACTCCCTGAGTCTAGCCCGACTGTGTGCGCTATTTATCCCGCAGCTCGGCTGCTCAGTAAGACGTGTGTGGTCCCTCGCTCCCTAAGTCCTGCCCGACTGTGTGCGCTATTTATCCTGCAGCTCGGCTGCTAAGTAAGACGCATGGTGCCCCACGCTCCCTGAGTCCTGCCCGACTATGTGCACTATTTATCCCGCAGCTCGGCTGCTCAGTAAGACGCGTGGCGTCCCACGCTCCATGAGTCCTGCTCGACTGTGTGCGCAATTTATCCCGTAGCTCGGCTGCTTAGTAAGACGCTGTTGGGACTGGGTGCATGTTGACATGGATGCGGGTTCGTAATTTTAAAATTAATTACGTGCAGCGGAAGGTTTAGCATAAATAATTTCTCTAATTATTTAACCACACATCTAAGCATGCAATTTTATCTTGTGTAGACATGATCATATATTTAAAATTTTACAGAAACATAAACTAATTTACATATTACCTCGCGTAACTCGAAGGAAGGGACGAGATCCAACCGTAAGCGTCCCTTGGAAGCTCCGCCTCTATTCGCGTCCACGCCGAGTATCTTCGGGATGACTTCGCAAAGCCACGAGTTTCGTGTTCTCGAGAACTACTAGATTCTCCGAGAACGCGACAAGAAAAACCAAGAGAGAAGTCGGAAGACTAACCACAAAAGGATGACCGGCAAGGAAAGGGCAGGGCGACCTTCTTGGGGCTGGTTGGCGCACGACAAGAAGAGGAGAAGAGAAGGAGAGATCGAGAGCCAGAGAGAGCCTATGCTTTGGGTCCTTTATATAGTAGCCTCTAACCATCAAGCCTGTCAAATATGGAATAACTTATTCCATCTTGCCAAGTTTGATTTTATATCATGGTTAAAATCATATTTTAATTCATGATAAAAATCAATCAAGTCTATTCTCTTCTATGGAATAAATTTCCTTATCATGGTAAATCAATCCATGATTGATTTTATAAAATAAACCAATCCATGGTTCATTTTAATTTCCATGAAGAAATAAACCAAACCTTGGTTTATTATAAAACAAAACACAGTTGGTTTATTTTATAAATTGAGCCAAAAACTTGGTTCTCCCCCTTTTTGTTGTGGCCGGCCAAGCAAAGAGGGTGGAGGCCCTCTTTGGCCGGCCCATCCAAGCCACGCCCCAATGAATTAAACTTATTTAATTCATCTATTAAGTCTTCAAAAGACTTAGCCATTTTACGCTTCCGATGCGTCTTTGAAAAATTCAGATTCGACTTATCGTTTGACTTAACAAAACCTAATCTCTCTTGATTGGAAAATCTAATTTTCAACTTATTTTAAATCCCTCAGATTACTCGTAGTGCGTGTGACTAAATAGGCTTTCGATTTATGTTGGTCGTCTATAATTAATCAATTATAGAACGATCATGAGTGGCACCTAGTAGTACATCATGATCCCCAATTAATCGAAAAATCAACGGTTGACCTCAGAAACAATTCTGAAACCCTTCAGCAGCTATAATGAATCGTGCCCCATTCCCTTCACCATCTTATACCCACTTGGTTCAGGACATGGTCTATGTGTGTCAGTCCCCACTAGGCTGACTACGGCACACCTAGCCCAAGTAATGTTTTCTCGTCCTACGGATTCTAATTACTCTCATGTATTTAAGAGATTCATACTCTGAACATGTGATGCTCTGACCAGAGGCTTCGAGTAACAATCCGACGATAGGCCTCGGGTATACATCTCCTCGCAAGGAGTGGTGAATCCTTTGTAGGCTGTTCAAACATCTTCGGGCACTTCGGCTTATACCCAATCATCCTGGGTCCACATGTTGGGACCAGGTGCATGTTGACATGGATGCGGGATCGTAATTTTAAAATTAATTACGTGCAGCGGAAGGTTTTGCATAAATAATTGTTTAAATTATTTAACCACACATCTAAGCATGCAATTTTATCTTGTGTAGGCATGATCATATATTTAAAATTTTGCAGAAACGTAAACTAATTTACGTATTACCTCGCGTAACTCGAAGGAAAGGACGAGATCCAACCGTAGGCGTCCCTCGGCAGCTCCGCCTCTATTCGCGTCCACGCCGAGTATCTTCGGGATGACTTCGCAAAGCCACGAGTTTCGTGTTCTCGAGAACTACTAGATTCTCCGATAACGCGATAAGAAAAACCAAGAGAGAAGTAATCACATCGGAAAAACTCACTACCAAGGTCGACCAAAATCACAATTCCGGCGAGAAGGAGGAAGATGATGTTGGATCGAGAGAAACGATAGAGGGGGGTGAATATCGTAAATCATTTTTGGATTAAAATTAAGAGCATACGCAGCGGAAAATTAAATCACAACACAAAGACGCAAGCAATTTTACTTGGTTCGGAGTCATGGTCGGCTCCTACTCCAAGGCCCACGGTCGTTGACCGTTTACTGCGGGAAATTCTATATGTGCGCAAAACCAGTTTACAAAATGTTTTACAAGAAATGGTACAGTAAACTTAAAGTAGCTCTTCGTTACCAACGTCCGGTGTAGATTATATTTTCGGAGCAGAGGGACGTCGTCGGCGCTTGTATCTCGAGTCGGGATGTTTCCGGAGCAGAGCGCGGGAGCAGAAGAGCGTGAATGTGTTGGAAGAATTGATGTGCAAAGCCTTGGGGTCGAGGGCCCTTTTATAGCCCCTGGGAGCGCCCGGGACGTCGGGGGCGCCGCCCACATGTCGGCAGATCCGAGTTCCTCTCGGTCAGTTCTGATCCCTTCAAACTCAGGATCAGGCTTTGACGGGGGCGCCCGGGTTGATCGGGTCAACTCTTATCCGTTGGCTTCGCTGGCTTCCGCTTCGTTAGCTTGAACTGGGGGCGCCCGGGCTATCCGGGGCTCCCGGGAGCATGGGGGCGCCCGGGAGCACGGGGCACCCCGCCCATGAGCTGTCGAAGCACTTCTTTTGCTTCATCTATTTTGTATTCACCTTGGGGGCGCCCGGGACACTCCGAGCACCCTACTCAGCTACTGCCTCACTCCTTTGAGGCTCTCTGAGCTACAGACACTCGTTCCTTCGGTCCTGCATCCAGGGTTAGTCCAAAACAACATAGAGCAATAATATGTTAATTTTATACAGCCTTAGCTGTCTTGGTTTTGACTTTGGGTCTCCCAAATGGAGCCCTAGGTCGAACCGACGCCTACTGTTCCCTCGATGGGGAACGCGTCCTCACCTACTCCTCTCGGGAGAATTTGTAGGACCGGTGCCATCGATAGAGGGGGGGGGGTGAATATCGATTATTGAAAACTTTTGTGAAACCTTCGTAAAACTTTCGATTGTCGTTCTGGACTCAGAGCGTTAGTGCAGCGGAAAAGTAAGGCAGAACGAAAATAAACAAGCACAGGGACACAGCGGGATTTTTACTTGGTTCCCGACCCCCCAGGGTCAGTACATCCAAGGCCTATGCACGGGAACGCCCGTCCACTATTGGTCTCCTTCCCGGACTTTCCGGAGGCGGAGAAACCCGACTTACAGCACAAGTTTACAATCAAATGATAAATAAATTTAAGTGCGGAATAAAATAAAAGCAAACCGAACAAGCAAGATTTGAAACTCGGCCGATCTGGACCTCCGAAGTGCCGCGCACTTCCTCCTGGAGCCTCCCGGTCGTAGAGCCTCGTCTTTAGCGCGTTGTCATTGGTCAGAGTGATCAAAATGGCACTTGGCAGTTGTGTTTGAAACAGAGGGGTCGAAGCCCCTTATATAGGCCTCCTAGGGGCGCCTTGGACGCTGGGGGCGCCCCGAAAAACTCGGTCAAACCTTATCCCTGCGTCGACCTTGCCGCAGCTGATAAAACCTTTGACCAGGGTGCCTCGGACCTCTCGGCCGCCCTCATGAAGGCTTATCTGTGTTTCTGACATGAAACAGCAAACACAGCTTTGAACCCGGGCGCCCTCCTTGACACCTGTTCTGCTTACTTCACACAACCACTATTTTTCTTCTTTGGATGGGGGCGCCCTGGCTGATGGGGGCGCCCCCCTTCAAAGGCTGCAACCCGATTTTTGCTTGCTTTGTCTTCTAATCTTGGCACCGGCAAGATACATGAACACAAAGCATATATACATATAATATTAGCCTTAAGGACTTGGTTCGGACTTCGAATCTCCACGAAACCCTAGGTCGAACCGGCCCAAATTCCCACCCCCGAGAACGCGCCTTTCACCTACTCCTTTCAGGAGACGGTTGCCACCCAGTCCTTCGGATGGACTTTTACTTAGCTTCCGATACCTCCGGACCTCGAGACGCCCAAACCCTGACCCGTCTCTACTCCTGTCCTTAGTCATTGCTCAACTAAGTTGCTCAGTCCCTTGGACTAAGACTTCATTCCCTAGCAGTCCTTCGCCAAGTGCCTAGCAGTCCTTCGCCAGGTCTTCATTCCCTAGCAGTCCTTCGCCAGGTGCCTAGCAGCCCTTCGCTAGGTCTTCTATGCCTAGCAGCCCTTCGCTAGGTCTCTAGCAGCCCTTTGCTAGGTCTTCTATGCCTAGCAGCCCTTCGCTAGGTGCCTAGCAGCCCTTCGCTAGGTCTTCTATGCCTAGCAGCCCTTCGCTAGGTACCTAGCAGCCCGTCGCCAGGTCTTAGGGTTCCGATACCTAGCAGCCCTTCGCTAGGTGCCCAGCATCCCTTCGCCGGGTCTTAGGGTTTCGATGCCTAGATTAACTAGGACTTTTCTTCAACTTAGGTTACTTCTCCTTTGCTCCCCTTTGTCTTTTCAATGTATCACTGACTTAAGTATATTGTCAAACATTAAAACACTTAAAGGAGAACATCATTGATGCAACTTGCACCAACAATCTCCCCCTTTTTGATGTTTGATAATAACTTAAGTTAGATTGGTTGAAGGGGCTAACTTACTATCCTTGGGATAAAAAAACCAAAAAAATATAAGTTTTGAAACTATATTTTTGATCTTTGGGAGAAAATTTTTCTAACTGAAAATTTTTCTAACTTAAGCACACCTCTCTCCCTTTGTCATACATCAAAAACTTTTTAAGAGAATACTTGCACCAACAATGAACACTTTTAGTTTTTTTTTGCAAATACTTAGTGCAAAATTTTGAAAGCATTGCATTTTGAAAAATATAAGTACCTTTGAAAAATGTATTGAATATTATTTTTTTGACAAATTAAGTACTTTTGGAAAATGCATAATTTTTGAAAGAATACTATTTTGGAAAATATAAATATTATGCATATTTTGCAAGTACTAACTATTTTTGAGAAAGATGAGACTTTGAAAAATATAAGTAATTTTTGAAACATAATTTTTTACTTGACTAGGTTTCTTTTCCAGTCTGACACAATCCTAGGAAACCTTGTTAACCACAAGGACATTTTCCTAAGTGTCCTGAAAATTCTTCAAACTCAAGTAAATATTAACAGAATTTTGCCAAAAAAAATGATAGTACTTTTGAAAATATATGCTAGTGGATTTTGAAAAGTGTATAAACTTTTGAAGACCCAATATTTTACTTAACTTGGTTTATCTTCCAGTCTGACACCATCCTAGGAAACCTTGTTGACTACAAGAACATTTCCTAAGTGTCCTGGAAATTCTCCAACTCAAGTAAACATTATTTCAAAAATAATTTCATAAGTCACACAAATTCTAACAAATAGAATAATAGTATTTAGATTTTTAGCAAGATTTTGAAGATATGAAAACATGTTATTAAATAATTCTTTTAATTTGACCCCCCCTAAACTTAACTCAGTCCTGGGAAGCTTGTTGACCACAAGTACTCTTCCTCTGAGTCTTAAGGTTTGGTTCAGATTAAAAAGAAATATTTAACAAAAAAATGAATGATTACAAAAAAAACTTTTCTGAAATTCTTCTTTTGACTTAGACTCCCCCTAAATTAGGCACCCATGCCTTAGTGAATTTCTTTCTAGCTTTTTGAATCCTAGAATCATCTTGTGATCTAAATTGGGTTCTTGACATTAATAATACAAAGGTTGGTTCCTTGGGCCGGTAACCTATACCGGCCTTGTTATAAACCGCTCTTTGAGAATTTAGTATCATGTTTAATGTTTTAGAGCTAGTTGAAAACTTCTCAAGAATATTCTTAAGGTTTTCAACTTCGCCCTTCAAGGTTTTGTTCTCATCTTCTAACATTTCTACATGCAAATCATCAATATCCTCATCCTTAGAGGATTTCAATTTTTCTACTTCTAACTTTAAAGATTTAACTTTGACCTTAGATTTCTTAAGCATGTTTGTCAAGCAAGCTATTGTTCTACAACACTTATCTAACTTGGGAGAGATTACCTCTTCATCATCCGAAGATGATGAAGGCGCGGTTGAGGAGCTCCTTGGTTCGTTATCACTTTCTTCTCTCGAGTCCTCTAGTGTCATGTGACAGTAAGTCTTCTCCTCCTCTTTTTTCTTCTTCTTCTTCTTGTTGCCACCTGCCACTAAAGCCAACCCTTCCTCCTTTGGGCTTTGGTAAGAGATCTCATGTAGTTCCATTTCATAAAATAGATCTTCTAACTTAATAATTGAAAGATCCTTAGATACCTCGTAGGCATCCACCATGGACGACCACAAAGTATCCCTAGGGAACGCTTTGAGAATATACCTCACTAAGTCTCGATTTTCTACCTTCTCATTGATGGTATGCAAGCCGTTGAGGATCTCTTTGAATCTTCCATAAAGTTCACTTACCTTTTCATTTTCTTCCATGGAAAGGTGTTGAAGTTGGCTGAGAAGGAGGTCCTTCTTGGCTGTCCGGGTGTCTTGAATTCCTTCATGGAGCTCAAGAAGTTTGTTCCATAGATCTTTGGCAGAGGTGAAAGGGCCAACCTTGACTAGTTGCTCCTTGTTCATCCCACACTGTAGGGTGACCACAGCTTTTGCATCAGCCTCACCTTTTCGAATTTGTTCTGCCGACCACATGAAGAAGTCTAGATCTTTTCCCTCAACATCCTTTGGAGGAGAGAAACCCTCCTTCACAGCGAACCATGTGTTGATGCTCATCTTGAGATAATACTCCATCTTTGACTTTCAATATTGGAAATCAGTGCCGGCGAAGAATGGAGGTCGGCTGTGTTAGTAATATGAGAGAAGTGTCCTAAGGCAATCGCCTTATGATTGTAATCATTTATTTTAATAAATGAAAATTCACTATTTGAGTATACATATTTGTGTATTTGATTGGGATCTTAAACTCATCTACTGAATGTCCGCAATACAATTCACAGCATGAGAGAATTTGTGATGGAATCACAACTAGTGATTATCTCTACATGTGCAATTGTGAAGTATTGAAAATATCCCTAGTCGATGAATTGATAAATACGGACACTATCAATTCTGTTGAGACTAGCATGGGTTATTCTCTAATCAGCTGATTCTCACTGGCTGGTGACATTGGGTGTCCGGAGATAAACATGGATGCTAGTTAAGGGAACTAGTTCATTGGAGTGACTAGCTGTAAAACTTCACATGGTAGTCTATACATAGACAGGTCAGTGAAGTTCTCACCGCAGCTTAAGTGCGATGTTCCTTTGACTTGCGGTGTTCAAGTCATCTTGGTCATGGAGACTTATACTTTAACATCTTAAGCAAGCATCTCCAAGGAGGTGTGGACCCAGGATGGTTGGGTATAAGCCGAAGTGCCCGAAGATGTTTGAACAGCCTAAAAAGGATTCACCACTCCTTGCGAGGAGATGTATACCCAAGGCCTATCGTCGGATTGTTACTCAAAGCCTCTGGCCAGAGCATGACATGTTTAGAGTATGAGTCTCTTAAATACATGTGAGTAATTAGAAATCTAAAGGATGAGAGAACGTTACTTGGGCTAGGTGTGACATAGTCAGCCTAGTGGGGACTGACACACACAGACCATGTCCTGATCCAAGTGGGTATAAGATGGTGAAGGGAATGAGGCACGACTCATTATAGCTGCTGAAGGGTTTCAGAATTATTTCTGAGGTCAACCGTTGATCTTTCGATTAATTGGGGGTCATGATGTACTACTAGGTGCCACTCATGATCGTTCTATAATTGGTTAATTATAGACGGCCAACATAAATCGAAAGCCTATTTAGTCACACGCACTACGAGTAATCCGAGGGATTTAAAACGAGTTGAAAATTAGATTTTTCGATCAAGAGAAATAAGTCGAATCTGAATTAATCAGAGACGCAACGGAAGCTTAAAATGGCTAAGTCTTTTGAAGGCTTATTGGGCGAATTAAATGAGTTTAATTCGCGAGGGAGTAGGCTTAGTGTGGCCGGCCAAAGAGGGTGCCCACCCTCTTTGGTTTGGCCGGCCACAACATGGAGGGAAACCAATTTATTTGGTTTAAATTATAAAATAAATCAAGTGCAATTTGTTTTATAAAAATTATGGATAAATAAATTAATTTATATAAAGAGATTTATATAAAGAAATTTATATAAAGAAAATTGTAGAAATTTATTCTTTTTATGGAAATTAAAATGAACCATGAATTGGTTTAATTTTAATTTATAAAATCAATTATGAATTGATTTTTCCATGATAAGAAAAATTTATACAAATTTTATTCCATAATTAAAAGGAGAGATGTATTTGTTTTATTATAAAGTTAGTTATAATAAAACTAGGCATAACGGAATAATTCATAAGAATATTTATAAGATATATTTCTTATGAAAATTTATTCCATTAATTCCGTTAAAAGGGAGACTTGGCAATGGAGAGGCTACTATATAAAGGAACTAAAGGCAAACCTTGAATTCCAACAATTAATCAAGAGATTTAGTAGCTCTCTCCCTCTCTTATTCTCTCCCTCTCCTTCTCTCCTCCTCCGAGGGCCGGCGCCCCCCTTTCCTCATCCTAGGGCCGGCGCACATCCCTCCTAGGGCCGGCGCATCCTAGGGTTGCCGTGAGTCATCTCCACCAAGTAGGTGCCAAAGAAGAAGAAGAAGAAGCGGGTCGCAACTCCTTCCTTCCCGGAATTTTGATATCGTTACTTGGTGGTTAGTTTCCATCTTTCTCTCTTGTTTTTCTAGTTGTGCCTTTGGAGAATCTTATAGTTCTCGTCGGCACAAAACTCGTAGCTTTGCGAAGTCATCCCGAAGAGAACTCGGCGTGGACGCGAATAGAGGCGGAGCTTCCAAGGGACGCTACGGTTGGATCTCGTCCCTTACTTCGAGTTACGCGAGGTACTAAGTAAATTAGTTTACTTTTTCGCAAAATTTTAATTTATGATCATGTCCACACATCATAAGGTCGCATGCTAGATACGTGGTTAAATAATTTGAGAAATTATTTATGCTAATTCTTCCGCTGCACGTAAATATTTTAAAATTTACGAACCCGTATCCTTGTCAACATGCAGCCGGTCCCAACAGTGGTATCAGAGCCGGTTAGTGTTCGACATAATCATATAATTGTTTTGCGAAAAACTTTGTCATGATCTCAATTTTGGAAAATTTTCCAATTATGGAAACTTTCCAATTATGATAAATTTTAGATTTAGAAATTTCAAAGTTTGGAAATCCTCATGAAATTTCGCAAACTTTTGAAATATCCTAGTTTCTGAAATTTTATGATAATTGTGAAAACTTCCCATCTTTGGAAACTTTCCAATTTTGGAAATTTCCTATTTTGGAAATTTTCTAATTTTGGAAATATATAAGTTTTCTTTGTACCAGAAACTTACAATTATTCTGAAAACCTATTATGAAATCTCGCAATTTTGGGCACTTTCATTCAAGAAAGTCTAGACAAATTTATGGATCATTAATTGACAATTAAATTCGAATTGGTTTTAAATTATTAACAAAATTCTTTATTTTGGATTGAGCCTCGGGGAGCCGTCCAATTTAAAGTTAGTTGTTATAATTTAATTTCCCATTTTGAATAAAATTGTCATGTTTAATTTGGTTACGCCTCGGGGAGCGGACCAAATTGAATTTACGATAAATTTCTTTTCTTTGGGTATCTGAGCCTCGGGGAGCCACCCTTAGAAAACAATTTGTTGTAATTAATTAATCCATGAATAAAATATGTGATCAAATTTTGGAAATTTGATTTAAGAGGTGATGCTCTTACATATTGTTGTCTCCAAAATTAATTAGGAAAATGGTTTCCTATAGAGTTTTCTTAAAAGAGATTTTCATGAAAATAATATGTAGTTGAATTAAGGGAATTGTCTCTTAATTTAATAAGATTTGATTTAGAGAAATCAAAGTCTTAAACATATTATTTCCGAAATTGATTATGAAAATTTAGAAAATTATTTCCCAAAACAATTCCTTGAATAAAGTATGAAATTAGAATTAAGAAATCCGGTTCCTAATTCAATTAATGAGACTTGATAAATTAAGTCACATACATACTTTATTAAGGAAATTGTTAGTCATGACATAATTCTATGTTATAAATGTGGTTAGAAAAGAAAGGATGAGACCCAAAACCCCTTACAAAATATTAAGGACAACACCTTCCATTAATATGGTTAGAATCGGAGTTTTGTTTCTTGTTTGGGTTGATGGACGCATCCATGCCCGGCTTGAACCTCAACATGTTCAAACCATGGAATTAGTTTATGAATAATATAGTTGGAGTCAGAGGTCAATCCTTAGTTTTGGTTGTTGGACACATCCAAGTCTGACTAAACGGTTGAATGAGCTCCAACCATATTAAAACTTTTTCTTGATTAATGGGTCAGCCTTAAGCTTGGAGCATCGATTTGTTGTGCCACAGCCAAGGTCGATGTAAAGAGAGGTGCAGTTGGGTGTTATGTATAATGTTGCATACTTGTTAATGAGTTAACAACCCAATGATTTATGCAAACATTCAATTAGTTGATAGCATAAAGTGATAGTTACATATATGAGATATGTAATCGGTATAATTACCTACCTTCATAGCTAAGAATAACTTGATGGCCACAGCCATGGTTGTTCTTATCTATGGTTGGATATCAACCTATTTGGAGATGTTCCTACGATCTCCCGAATTGATAAAAAGGGTTATTCAATTTGAAAAATAAATAGGATTTTATTTATGTATGTTGATACATTCTTTAATCATTCTTCTCACATAAGCTCAATTTGTATTTCTAGGATAATTACTCGATCATGTCTTCTCTGAATTTGCGTTCCATTTTGGACACCAATAAACTAACTAGGCCAAACTTCATGGACTGACTTCGAAACCTGAGGATAGTCCTCAAGGCAGAGAAGCTTGCTTATGTCATTGAAGATCAACTTCCCAACCTTCCTCCAAAGGGTGCAACTCCAGACCAGTTATTGGCCTATCAGAAACATGTGACTGATTCTGAACTTGCGAGTTGCATCATGCTAGCCTCTATGGTACCTGAGCTGCAAAAGCAGCATGAGCATATGGATGCTTATACCATCATCTTCCATCTTCATGAGTTGTTCGAAGAGCAGGCGAGATCCGAAAGGTTCGAAGTCTCCAGACTCCTCTTCACCTCTAGGATGCAGGAAGGCACTTCTGCCTCACAGTTTGTGTTAAAGATGTTGGGGTACATTGAGCGACTGAACACACTCGGTTTTGCAATGGATCATGAACTACGTATTGACTTAATTCTGCATTGTTTGCCCAAAAGTTATTTACAATTTGTGATGAACTATCGGATGAACAAGCTGGAGACTACCATTCCTGAGTTGCTCAACCTGCTGAAGACTGTAGAGCCTTCTGTAAAGCAGGATCAGAAGATAGTACTGTTAGTTGATTCCTCGAAGAAAAGTTCTAAGAGGAAGGCTAAAGAACAGAATAAGGGAAAGAAGAAAAAGGCTAAAAAGACTTAAAAGAAACCAAAAGGCACTTGCCATCACTGTGGCAAGGAGGGTCACTGGCGAAGAAACTGCAAGGTTTATCTTGAGTCCTTGAAGAAGAAGGCATCCGATGCCCCATCCTCTTCAGGTATCTTCGTTATTGAATGTCACTCTATATCCTCAAATACCTGGGTACTTGATACTGGGTGTAGCTCACATATATGTAATGACATACAGGGGCTAAGGAATAGAAGAAGACTCGTCAAAGGAGAAGCGAATTTGCGAGTTGGAAATGGAGCAAAGATTGCTGATGTTGCCATCGGAACATATTTGCTAAAGCTCCCTACTGGACGTGTCTTAGAATTGGATAATTGTTATTTTGTTCCTTCGTTAATAAAGAACATTGTATCTATTTCATGTTTGAATGAAAAGGGTTATCATTTAACTTTTAGTAACAATTGTTGTTACATAACTTTAAATGGCGTTCTTTATGGGAATGGAACTTTGTGCAATGGTATCTACACGTTAGATTTATCTGGTGACATTTTCAATATCGAAGTTAGCAACAAACGTGCTCGAATAGATAATCGAATAGACTCCTACACGTGGCATTGTCGTCTTGGCCATGTAAGTAAGAAACGCATGACCAAATTACACCAATGTGGGATTTTGGAATCATTTGAACCCGGTTCATTTGATACATGCGAATCATGCTTAAAAGGCAAGATGGCCAAATTACCCTTTTCCGGAAAAGGTAATCCAGTGGGAGAATTGCTTGGTCTAATACATACTCATGTATGTGGACCAATGTCAACTCTTGCACAAGGAAGCTATAGCTACTTCATCACCTTCATCGATGATCACTCACGATTCGGGTATGTGTTCTTGATGAAACACAAATCTGAAGCTTTTGAGAAATTCAAAGAGTTCAGAAATGAAGTAGAGAAACAGCTTGGCAAAAGTATTAAGATACTTCGATCCGATCGGGGTGGTGAATACTTAAGTCAAGAGTTTCAAGATTATCTAAGGGACAA
Organism: Boesenbergia rotunda; assembly: GCA_024364735.1. Lineage (NCBI taxonomy): Eukaryota > Viridiplantae > Streptophyta > Magnoliopsida > Zingiberales > Zingiberaceae > Boesenbergia > Boesenbergia rotunda. The sequence goes on from JAGFNQ010006091.1 coordinate 492,127, forward strand.
TGGGATATTGTCCCAATGGACTCCGCCGTATACACCACAGCATAATGGTGTATCTGAGAGGCGCAACCGAACCTTGATGGACATGGTTAGGTCGATGATGAATCATGCAACTCTTCCAAAATCCTTTTGGGGCTATGCACTAAAGACAGCTGTTTACTTGTAACGAAGTGTTAGTTTGATTGTATTCTTACTGCACTATTACTGTTGTTGTACAACTTCTTGTAAGAACTTGCGCAATTATAGTTTGCCCGCAGTAAACAGTCAAGGACCGTGGGCCTTGGAGTAGGAGCCGACCGCGAATCCGAACCAAGTAAATCCTTGTGTTCGCGTTTGGTTTTCGTGTTAATTTTCCGCTGTGCATTCTCTCTCTAAACCCGAAACGGTTTACAATATTCACCCCCCTCTATCGTTTTCTCTTGATCCAACAAGTGGTATCAGAGCGGGGAAGCTCAAATTTAGTGCAACCACCAATTTGAGAATTTTTCGGATTTTCTTCGAATTGTTTTAATTTTTTTTCTTTTCTTTTCTTCTTTGAAATTTTATCGTTAATCAAGACTGGTGCAACACCACTCGATAATTATTTTTTGTTCCCGCACTGCTAATCCAAGACCAAGTCTTGGGATATTTTTTTTCTTTTCTCTATCTTTTTCAGTAAATACTTAATGGTCATGCAAGAAGGCTTCAGTACCGCAAGACCACCACTCTTCAGTGGAGAGGACTTCTCCTACTGGAAGAGTAGGATGGAGGTCCACCTGAAAACTCAGGTAGACATGTGGATTATAATCCAGTCCGGACTGAAAATACCGACGAATGCTGACGGAGTACAACAATCTTACACTGATTGGGACGCTTCACTCAAAAAGAAAATTGAAGTTGATGCCAAAGCAACCCAAACGCTCCAATGTGGCCTAACTAAGGAGGAGCTGAACCGGGTGGGTCCATTCAACAGCGCAAAAGAACTCTGGGGTAAGCTGATTGAATTACACGAAGGAACCTCCGACACCCGAATCAGCAAGAGGGACCTTCTGCTGAACAAGCTGTACACCATCAAGATGAACGACAGCGAATCTGCAGCTCAGCTCCATGCCAGAATTCAGGAGCTGATGAACAGTCTATACACCATCGGTCACAAGGTAGAAAATCGTGACCTGATAAGGTACGCTATTAACGCTTTCCCAAGAAACACTTTGTGGGCATCTATGGTAGATGCGTACAAAGTTTCAAGGGATGTTTCTAAAATTAAGTTAGATGAACTATTTTCTGAATTAGAATTGCATGAGCAGACTAACTGCAATCTGGCCGAGACAGGCATCGCTTTTGTTGCAGGTAAAGCTGGAATGACAACCAAGAAGAAGCCTCAACCTGCACCCGAGTCTGATTCAGACTCAGACTCAGAAGACAGCGAGGGAAATCGACCGAAACTGGTTCGGCTAGCCCGAGACTACTACAAAGAACTAAAGAACCATACCAACAGAAAGAAAGCCAGCCGAAGAAAGGAAGAACCAGCTGAACCCTCAAATGAAAAGAACAAACCAAACGTGACCTGTTACGAGTGCAAGAAGAAGGGTCACTACAAGACTGAATGCCCCAATCTGAAGGAAACAAAGAAGACGAGAAAGAAGAAGGCACTTCAAGCAACGTGGGACGAGTCCTCCTCTGAAGAAGAAGAAGAGGTCCCACAGTCGAACCTGCTAGCACTAACCGCCTCAGAAGAAATCGAGACCGAGTCAGAATCGGAGCCGGACGATGGCAAAGTTACATTTTCAGAGGATGGAGAAATAACTGTAAGTGGTTTTACTAGAAATCAGTTAAATAAATTAATTGCATATCTTTCTCGAGACTTGGCGAAAGCTAAACTCCGAGTAGAATCTCTCCGACAGGAAGTAAAACTCCTAAAAGCAAGAGCTGACTCTCGATCCTTAACTGAGAAGGTTCAAGAAGGAACCTCTACTCAAGTTGAAGAACTTGAGAAAGAGAACTCCTCCATGAAAACTCAAGTCAAGAACCTAAGAGCAGCCTTAGAATGGTTCACTTCTGGTTCCAAGGGTCTTGTCATGATTCTTGGAAAACAGAAGTCGGTTCTAAATCGATCCGGATTAGGCTATAGGATCAAGTCTAGACAAAGATCATACTGTTAGTAATATGAGAGAAGTGTCCTAAGGCAATCGCCTTATGATTGTAAACATTTATTTTAATAAATGAAAATTCACTATTTGAGTATACATGTTTGTCTATTTGATTGGGATCTTAAACTCATTTACTAAAAGTCCGCAATATAATTCACAGCATGAGAGAATTTGTGATGGAATCACAACTAGTGATTATCTCTACATGTGCAATTGTGAAGTATTGAAAATATCCCTAGTCGATGAATTGATAAATACGGACACTATCAATTCTGTTGAGACTAGCATGGGTTATTCTCTAATCAGCTGATTCTCACTGGCTGGTGACATTGGGATGTCCGGAGATAAACATGAATGCTAGTTAAGGGAACTAGTTCATTGGAGTGACTGGCTGTAAAACTTCACATGGTTGTCTAAATATAGACATGTCAGTGAAGTTCTTACTGCAGCTTAAGTGCGATGTTCCTTTGACTTGCGGTGTTCAAGTCATCTTGGTCATGGAGACTTATACTTTAACATCTTAAGCAAGCATCTCCAAGGAGGTGTAGACCCAGGATGGTTGGGTATAAGCCGAAGTGCCCGAAGATGTTTGAACAGCCTACAAAGGATTCACCACTCCTTGCGAGGAGATGTATACCCAAGGCCTATCGTCGGATTGTTACTCAAAGCCTCTGGCCAGAGCATGACATGTTTAGAGTATGAGTCTCTTAAATACATTAGAGTAATTAGAAATCCAAAGGACGAGAGAACGTTACTTGGGCTAGGTGTGACGTAGTCAGCCTAGTGGGGACTGACACACACAGACCATGTCCTGAACCAAGTGGGTATAAGATGGTGAAGGGAATGAGGCACGATTCATTAGAGCTGCTGAAGGGTTTTAGAATTATTTCTGAGGTCAACCGTTGATCTTTCAATTAATTGGGGGTCATGATGTACTACTAGGTGCCACTCATGATCATTCTATAATTGGTTGATTATAGACGGTCAACATAAATCAAAAGCCTATTTAGTCACACGCACTACGAGTAATCCGAGAGATTTAAAACGAGTTGAAAATTGGATTTTCCGATCAAGAGAAATAAGTCGAATCTGAATTTATCAGAGGCGCATCGGAAGCTTAAAATGGCTAAGTCTTTTGAAGGCTTATTGAGCGAATTAAATGAGTTTAATTCGTGAGGAGGCGGCTTGGTTTGGCTGGCCAAAGAGGGTCCCCACCCTCTTTGGTTTGGCCGACCACCACAAGGAGAGAAACCAATTTATTTGGTTTAAATTATAAAATAAATCAAGCGCGATTTGTTTTATAAAATTATGGATAAATAAATTTATATAAAGAGATTTATATAAAGAAATTTATAGAAATTTATTCTTTTTATGGAAATTAAAATGAACCATGGATTGGTTTATTTTATTTTATTAAATCAATTATGAATTGATTTTTCTATGATAAGAAAAATTTATATAATAAATTTCTTGTAAATTTTATTCCATAATAAAAGGAGAGATGTGTTTGTTTTTATTAAAAATTTAGTTATAATAAAACTTGGCATAACGGAATAATACATAAGAAAGTTTATAGGATAAATTTCTTATGAAAATTTATTCCGTTAAAAGGGAGACTTGGCGATGGAGAAGCTACTATATAAAGGAACCAAGGCAAGGCTTGAATTCCAATTAAGAGATAAAGTAGCAAGCTCTCTCTCTCTCTCTTATTCTCTCCCTCTCTCTCTCTAGGGCCGACGCCCCTTTCTCTCTCTATGGCCGGCGCCCTCTCTCCTCCCCTAGGGCCGGCGCACCACCTAGGGTTGCCGTGAGCCTCCTCCACCAAGAAGGTGCCAAAGAAGAAGAAGAAGCGGGTCGCGACTCCCTCCTTCCTTTCCCCGGAATCTTGATTCCGTTACTTGGTGGTTAGTTTCAATCTCTCTCTCTTGATATTCTAGTTGTGCCTTTGGAGAATCTAGTAGTTCTCGTTGGCACAAAACTCGTGGCTTTGCGAAGTCATCCCGAAGAGAACTCGGCGTGGACGCGAATAGAGGCGGAGCTTCCAAGGGACGCTACGGTTGGATCTCGTCCCTTACTTCGAGTTACGCGAGGTATTGAGTAAATTAGTTTACTTTCTAAAAAAAAATTTAATTTATGATCATGTCCACACATCATAAGGTTGCATGCTATATACGTGGTTAAAATAATTTGAGAAATTATTTATGCTAATTCTTCCGCTGCACGTAATTATTTTTAAAATTACGAACCCGTATCCATGTCAACATGCACCCAGTCCCAACACATACTATGCTGTACTAAACCAGCCCAGACCTAAAGTTCAGGCTTGGGTACCCAAATTGTACCTGAACAAACAAACTGGATCAAATCAGTATTGGATCCCCAAGGACAAGATTCACATCTTGCCAAACCATTATCGTGGCTTTAGTTCAGGGGGAGCCAAATTAAAAACAATATTTATAGTTAGATAAATTTTCAATTCCTGTCTTCAAATTTCATGATTGTTTGTTTATTTAATTTCTGCAATTTACCATGCTTAGAATTAGGACAGGTTAGTTTAAGGACTGAACCAATTTAACTGAAATTTGTATAGTATTGGGTGGCGGTGAGATGATAGTACGTTAGGGAAGCCTCTTCTAATAAGGTCAAGTATACTCTACTTGGTCTCTTTAGATTGGTGAAACTAGCCGAAGCTACCGATCCAAGACCCAAACTAGTTAGACCAGAATTTTTCAAGAAATAATTTTGAAAATGAAATTTCTTTAAAAGGCTTTGTCAAGGAAAGGGTTGATGATCCAATAAGGCTACGGCCAAAGAAGGCCTAGTGCCTCGCCAAGACCTGGAAGCCAATTTTTGAAATTTAAATTATTCTTTGTCAAATTTGAATCTAACACAAATTTTCAGTTAATTGTAGATTCAAATATTTTTTTTAAATAAAACTCAAAATCAATTACTTTCAAAATTAATTTAAGTTTTTCAAAATAAATCATAATTTTTCAAAATAATACTATCTATTAAAACCTGTCTTACAAAAACCCATAAGGCAAACGTGATTAATAACTCTAGATTGGGTGAGACAGACTAGGTTGTGAAAATCAATTTAGGCTATTCCTGATTCTAATTGGATCCAAATCAACAAAACTCTTTATGTGTAGGAACATAATGATTTGGACCAATGGATGTTAGATAGCGGGTGCTCCAGACACATTACTGGGGATAAATTGAAATTCACCAAATTCAAGTTCAAAAACCTAGGCTCAGTAGCATTTGGCAACAATGCTACACTCAAGGTGATTGGGTCAGGTAACATTGAACTTAAATCTAACTTTGTTATTAAGAAAGTTCTTTTGGTTGAAGATTTTAAATTTAACTTGCTTAGCATAAGTCAATTGTGCGATACTGGTTATGTAGTTACTTTGACCAACTCTAACTGCCTGATTAGAAACTTGCAAGACTCAGAAATCATGCTTAAGGGCACTAGGAAAAATAATGTTTACACTATAAACCTACCACTAGTACCTAAATGCATGTTAACTCAGTTAGAACAATCAAATCTCTGGCATAGGAGATTAGGTCACACTAATTTAAGAATAATTTCAAAAATCACCCAACTTGGCCTAATTAAAGGTATCCCTAAAATTAAAAATCATGAAAACTTAATATGTGAATCATGTAATCAAGATAAACAAACCAGATCTAATCACAAACTTATTCAGTCTGATCTAACTCAAACCACACTTGAGCTCCTACATCTTGACCTATTTGATTCCCATGGAGCCAAGTCACTAAGCGGAAATCGATACTGCTTAGTAATAGTTGATGATTACTCTAGGTTTACCTGGGTTAGGTATCTAAAGACCAAAGATGAAACCCTAAACCTATTCAATGATTTTTGTAAGTTAATTGAAAATCAAAACGATACCAAAATCCAAAGACTTAGGAGTGATCACGGGGGAGAATTTGAAAATCAACGATTCGAGGAATTTTGTAAGGTACATGGGTATATACACGAATTTTCGTGTCCTAGAATCCCCCAGCAAAACAGGATAGTCGAAAGGAAAAATAGAACCCTATAGGAAGCCGCTAGGGCTATGCTCAACGAATTCAACCTAGCTAACCAATATTGGGCAGAAGCAATTAGTACGGCTTGCTACATCCAAAATAGGGTCCTAATTAACAAACGACACAATAAAACATCCTATGAATTATACTACCATAGACTTCCTAACCTACACTACCTAAGGGTCTTTGGGTGCAAAGTCCATATCCTAAACACCAAAGACTATCTAGGTAAATTCCAGTCTATGTCAACCCCAGGCATCCTCCTAGGATATTCAACAACAAGCAGAGCCTATAGGGTTTACAACAAACAAACTAAAAAAATTGAAGAAATAATAAATCTAATATTTGATGAAGATATCAACTTAAAATCTGATAATCCAGATCTAACTTCATCAAACACTGATCAAGAAGATAATGAACAAACTGTTGAACATTTAATTGAACCCTTAAATGAACTAACTATTGAACCAACTAGTGAGTCAATTGAACCAACTATTGAACCAAATGGTGAACCAAATGTTGAATCAAATATTGAACCAAATGACCAGTCAGACCTGAGGCTGAACCAAGTTCCTGAAAAACCAAGAAACCCAGACTTAGCCACTCAACTGATCAAATTGTGGGTGATCCAACTCTAGGAGTTAGAACTAGGTCTTCCTATAGAAACCTCAGTCAGATAGCAATGATTTCAAAAATAGAACCTAAGACTATAGAGGAAGCCCTACCTGATCCTGATTGGATCATAGCTATGTAAGAAGAGTTAGCCCAATTTGAGAGAAACCAAGTCTGGGAACTAGTACCTAAACCTGAGGGCAAATCCATCATTGACACTAAGTGGATTTTTAGGAATAAGCTAAATGATCAAGGAGAAATAGTCAGAAATAAAGCTCGCTTAGTAGCGAAAGGATTCAGTCAAGTAGAAGGGTTAGATTATGATGAAACCTATGCCCCGATAGCTAGACTTGAGTCCATTAGGATGTTATTAACATTTGCATCCCATAAAGGATTTAAACTCTATCAAATGGATGTAAAGTCAGCTTTTCTAAATGGGTTTTTTAAGGAAGAAGTTTATGTAGGGCAACCCCCTGGTTTTAAGGACTTAGAAAGACCTGACCATGTTTACAAACTCACAAAAGCACTTTATGGACTAAAACAAGCACCTAGGGCGTGGTATGAACGCTTATCAACCTACCTAATTTCTAAAGAATTTAAACAAGGACAAATTGACTCGACCCTATTTATTAAAACCTTAGGAAAAGAAATTGTTATTGCCTAAATCTACGTCGATGACATAATCTTTGGGTCCACCAACTCAAACTTCCTAAAAGAATTTGTTAAAATAATGGAAAATGAATTTGAAATGAGCTAAGTTGGTGAGCCCAACTTCTTTCTAGGGTTACAAATTAAACAAACTAGGGATGGAAACTATGCCCATCAATCTAAATATGCTAAGGAGTTAATAAAGAAATTTAAAATGGATAACTCCAAAAGCATAAATACCCCCATGGCCACAAATGTAAAAATAGATAGTGACCCTGATGGTAAACCAGTAGACCTTAAACTCTATAGAAGTATGATTGGAAGTCTACTGTACCTTACAGCCAGCAGACCTGATATTCTTTTTGCTGTAGGAATGTGTGCTAGATACCAAACCTGTGCTAAGGAAACGCACTTAGCAGCCCTAAAAAGAATACTAAGATATGTTAAGGACACCCTAAATATAGGGATTTGGTATCCTAGGACCTCAACCTTTGACTTGTCAGGATACTCGGATTCTGACTACGCTGGTTGTAAATTAGATAGAAAGAGTACAAGTAGAAGCTGCCAACTGTTAGGGAATAGTCTAGTAAGTTGGTGCAGCAAAAAACAACACTGTGTAGCTCTATCCACAACTGAAGCTGAGTTTGTAGCTTTAGGAGAATGTGTAGCACAACTCTTATGGATGATGCACACTCTTAAAGACTTCCAACTTAACTACACTCAAACTCAGGTCTACATTGATAATATAAGCTCAATTAATCTGACTAAAAATCTAATCCAACACTCCAGAACCAAACACATAGAAGTCAAACACCACTTTGTAAGAGATCACGTAGCCAGGGGTGACATAGTCCTTAAGCATGTAGATTCTAAATCTAACTTAGCTGACATATTCACCAAACCCCTACCTGAATCTGAGTTCAGCTCACTAAGAAGGCAGTTAGGATTATACTTGGTAGAATAGGTTTACTCTACTTTTGGTTTTCTTACTGCTTTACTTGATTTGAAAATCTGGTTCTAAAATAATTTTAAAACTGCTGTACTTAATCAGCTTTTAAAAAATCTTTTTAGCATTTTTTTAAAATAATTTTTCGACTTAGTTTTTTTTAAAAAAACTACCCCTTTAAAACTAGGGCTTTTTTGCAAATGGACTTAGCCTAGGCCCTAACCCTAGAACTGCATGCACCTATAGATCTAGAAACTAGCATCACACAAGTACCTTAGGGCACTTTTGACTGATAATCTAGAATGGGTTGAGATGCTTAGGTCTTTGCCTTAATTCAAGATACTTTAAGGCAGTGCATCTGCAGTAATTCGGGCACTAAATACAAACTAAATAGTGATCAGGTTAAGTGTCAAGTTTAGAATATCTAACTTAAACAGAACACTTAACTTGACTAACCCTAGCAAAAACTACTGTTTATAACAGTTAGTAAGTTGCTAATTGGGTTAGACAGGACCCTAAAGAGATAATTGAAATTGGTTTGGTTAAGTATATGTTTTGAATTGGTTCAGTACAGCACATTATTCTTTTGTCACATCCTTATGCAAGTTATTTTTTTTTATATTGCTTTGTTTTTGATATATGGCAAAGGGGGAGAGATAGGAAAGGAGAGAAAGTTTAAAAATTTCTTTCAAAATTCAAAATTCAAAATAAATTTTCAAAACTTTATCATGTCTTCAAAAAGTATTCAAAACTTTATCCTTTCTTTAGAAAGTATTCAAAACTTTATCCTTTCCTCAAAAAGTATTCAAAAGTTGATCCTTTCTTTCAAAGTACTTAATCTAAGTTTTTCAAAATTCTTTCAAAGTACTTAATCTAAGTTTTTCAAAACTGTTTCAAAGTACTTAATCTAAGTTTTTTCAAAATTCTTTCAAAGTACTTAATCTAAGTTTTTTTCAAAACTGTTTCAAAGTACTTAATCAAAGTTTTTCAAAATTTTTTCAAAGTACTTAATCCAAGTTTTTCAAAACTGTTTTTCATGTCTAAGTACTTAACCTAAGTTAATTTCAAAATTGGTTCTAAGTACTTGACCCAAACGATTTTCAAAAATAATTTCTAAGTACTTATACTTAAGCTATGTTCAAAATATCTCTAAGTACTTATTTCTAAACTTCTCTAATAGAAAAGTTTCTATGTTTAAAGCTTCTAAAGTACTAAAGAGATTGAAAATTTTTCAGAAGATATTTGAGAAATTTTTTACTTGAAATTTTCTCTAAGTATAAATTTTCCAAAGTGCCCAACCAAATTCTTTTTGGAAAATATTTTTCTTAAAATTCTTTTGAAAAATGTTCTAAGTATTGAAAAATTAATTCCATCTTTAGACTTAGAAATTTTTTCAAAACCCCACGAACCTTTGAAAAACTTAGGGGGAGATTCCTTCCAGGGGGAGGAAACTAAACTGTTATATCACCTGTCTTGATTAACTTAACTTTTTGAATCGGGTTGCCATAAATCAAAAAGGGGGAGATTGTTGGTGCAGACAACACCCAAGTCAAACCTGTGTTTTGATAATGGCAAAGGGTTCAAAAGTTAAGATGTTATGTTTATCTAACATGCTACTTAAGTGTGCAGATTGAAGTCCTAGCGAAGGACTGCTAGGCATCAGAACCCTAAGACCTGGCGAAGGGATGCTGGGCATCTAGCAAAGCACTGCTAGGAGTCGAAGACCTAGCGAAGGACTGCTAGGCACCAGGCGAGGGACTGCTTGGAATCGAAGACCTGGCGAAGGACTGCTGGGCACCAGGCGAAAGACTGCCTGGTACTGAAGACCTGGCGAAGGACAGCTAGGAACCTGGCGAAGGACTGCTGGGCAAAAGTCCAACCAGAGGAGCCGGTTGACAACAGGTAAATTCTCCTGAGAGGAGTAGGTAAGGATGCGTTCCCCGTCGAGGGAACAGTAGGCGTCGGTTCGACCTAGGGTTCCATTTTGGATACCCAAAGTCAGTACCAAGACAGCTACGGTTGTAAGACTCACTAACATACTTGCTTTATCATGTTTGGTACTAACCCTGGATGCAGGACCAAAGGAACGAGTGTCTGCAGCTCAAGACGCCTCAAAAGAAAGAGGCAGCAGTTGGGTTGGGCGCCCGGGAGGTCCCGGGCGCCCAAGGTAAAAGCCAAACATGAGTTGAGCAAGAATAAACTTCGGTAGCTCACTGGCGGGGCGCCCCCGTGCTCCCGGGCACCCTGGATGCCATGGGCGCCCTAGGCTCAAGCCAGCGAAGCGGATAGAGTTTAACTCAGCGAGAAGCCAGCAGACCAAGTCAACCCGGGCGCCCCCTACGTCCCGGGCGCCCCGGTCAAACCTCGAGCCCGATCCTAAGGGATAAAGGCTGACCGAGAGTTTGTCGGATCGTGTGACGACGTCTAGGGCGCCCCCAGGTGCACTATATAAGGGGCTCGATCCCCAAGGCTTCAAAATACAGTTTTCCAACGCCTCAGTACTCTTCGCTCAAGCGCTCTGCTCCAGAAACCTCTAATCTCAAGGTTCTAGCGCCAACGACGACCGTACGCACCGAAGAACGATCTACACTGGGCGTCGGTAATGAAGAGTTAGTTTAATTGTATTCTTACTGCACTATTACTGTTGCTGTACAACTTCTTGTAAGAACTTGTGCAATTATAGTTTGCCCACAGTAAACGGTCAAGGACCGTGGGCCTTGGAGTAGGAGCCGACCACGACTCCAAACCAAGTAAATCCTTGTGTTCGCGTTTGATTTTCGTGTTAATTTTCCGCTGTGCATTCTCTCTCTAAATCCGAAATAGTTTACGATATTCACCGCCCCTCTATCGTTTTCTCTCGATCCAACACAAACAACCCTAAACTAAGCACAAGCTCAAGTTGCTAACAGGGAGGATTTACAAGGTTCGGGGATAACTTGCCCCTACTCCTTGGCGTGCCCGTAAGGTGGGCGATCCCTTGATCGTCGGTAGATCAAGCCCAGAAAATTCGGATATCAAATGGAACCTCCTTCTCAGTGGAGTAACTGTTGGATCGAGAGAACCGATAGAGGGGGTGAATATCGAAAATCGTTCGGATTTTAGGATTAGAGCAGTTACGCAGCGGAATAAAACAATCAAACGCAAACACAGTAATTTTTTACTTGGTTTGGAGCTTAGGTCGACTCCTACTCCAAGGCCCATGGTCGTTGACCGTTTACTTTAGGCAATTCTATATGAGGCGCAATAATAGTTTACAAAGATTGATTTACAAATACAGCATAGTAAACTTAACAATTAAAAAGAGGCTCTTCTTTTACCGACGTCCGATGTAGGTTGTCTTTTTCGGAGCAGCGGGACGTCGTCGGCTCGAGTTGGGAGGTTTCCGGAGCGAGGCGCGAGAGCAGAAGAGCATAGAAGCGTCGATTGAAAGTGTTGCTCAGCCTTGGGGTCGAGGGCCCTTTATATAGGGCCTGGGGGCGCCCAGGACGTCGGGGGCGCCCCCCCCACGTGGCGGTCGATCCGTCTCCAGCTCGGTCAACATCTGATCCCTTCAAAATCGAGATCAGGTTTGACCGGGGCACCCGGAGCGCTCGGGGCGCCTGCATTGACCGGGTCAAGCCTTCATCCTCTTGGCTTCGCGAGGGTGTGCTTCGGCAGCTGGCACTGGGGGCGCCCGCGAGAGGCGGGGCGCCCGCGACAGGCGGGGCACCCGGAGCATCTGGGGTGCCTCGACATATAACTGTCGAGGCGTGTTTTCGCTTCTGCTGACTTGGGTTGACCTTGGGGGCGCCCGGAACATCCGGGGCGCCCTGCTCAGCTTCTGTGTCACTCCTTTGAGGCTCTCTGAGCTGCAGATACTCAGTCCTTCGATCCTGCATCCAGGGTTAGTCCAACAAGCAGTATTATATTATTATTTTATACAGCCTTAGCTATCTTGGTTCTGACTTTGGGCTTCCAAAATGGAACCCTAGGTCGAACCGACGCCTACTGTTCCCTTGACGGGGAACGCGTCCTCACCTACTCCTCTCGGGAGAATGTACTTGATGCCAACCGCTCCTTTGGTTGGACTTTTACCTGGCGGTCCTTTGCCAGGTCTTAGATACCGAGCTGTCCTTCGCCCGGTGCCTAGCATTCCTTCGCTAGGGCTTCAGTCCCAAGCTATCCTTCGTCTGGCGCCTAGCAGTCCTTCGCTAGGGCTTTTCACCCTGGCATTCCTTCGACAGTGCCTAGCAGTCCTTCGCTATGGATTTTTACCCTGGCATTCCTTTGCCAGTGCCTAGCAGTCCTTCGCTAGGGCTTTGTATCCTAGCATTCCTTCGCCAGGTGCCTAGTAGCCCTTCGCTAGGACTTTGTTTCTTGGCAGTCCTTCGCCAGGTGCCCAGCAGCCCTTCGCTAGGACTTCTTCTGCACACTTGAGTAACTTCATTAGATCACAAATAAACTTAACTTTGAATCCTTTGCCAATATCAAAACAAGGTTCGATATGGTGTTTCCTGCACCAACAATCTCCCCCTTTTTGATTTATGGCAACACAATTCAAAGTTAAGTATAAACATATAACAGTTAAGAAATGAAGGAGTATGAACAGTATAAGTGTAGAAAAAAAATTTTATACTCCCCCTAAATCCCTGAATACTTGTGTTATAACCCTTAACTTTGACCTTTCCTCCCCCTTTGACATATATCAAAAACATACATGGGCGAACAAGGTATCTAATAGGGAGTTTTGAGTTTTACCAAAATAAATTTATGTAAGGGAGTTTAAAAACATAGTTTTCAAGAAAAACTTTAAGTAATGGATTTCATAAAAAATGATTCAAAGTAATAGGTGTTTTGAAAATACATGAAGCTCCCCCTTAATGTGACAACTCTTCTCCTTATATTAAAAAAAACTTGCAAAAACTTGCAACATAGTTTTCAAGAGTAACTTACTTAGCTAATATTTTGGAAACAAGTTTTCCTTTTAAAAAGGTTCAACATTTGCACTTATAAAGAAATTTCCTTGGAACATATTTTGTGCATGAAAACCCATTTTTACTTGGAAAAATCTTTAAATAGACAAGTTTTTGCTGAAACATAGATTTTTGCTTAGAAACATTTGTCAAAAATTTCAAAGGTTTTTGCTCAGACAAACTTTGTTTACTAAGAAAGATTTTGCTTAGAAATATTTTCAAAATAAATGTACTTAGTGCTTTAGAGGTTTTGAAAGTACTTTGAAGATGCTTAGATCAATTTTAAAGCACTTAAAAATACTTAGTGAAAACAAGATAAAATTTAAAATTTTCTCTCTCCTGGCCATATATCAATAAGGAACTTTTTGAAAGAAGAAAAAAAATGTGTGTATCAGAGCTTATGAGTTTTGAAAATATAAAAAAACTTAGTATAATTCTGAAAGCACACAACTTAAATTGCACAAAAAAAACTCCGCTTTGAAAGATATTGTGCAATTTTGGAAAAAGATTTTGTATTTGTAGTCAAGTCTTTAGAAAATTCACGTACTTAGAACACTATTGCTTTAAAAAGATATTAGTACTTTTGAACACATTACATTTTGAAAAATAGAAGTACTTTTAAAAGATATCATGCAATCTTTGAAAAATATAAGTACTTTTAAACATAGTATTTTAAAAGAATTTAATGTTATTTTGAGATTATGATACTTTACTTGGTTTCTTTTTCAGTCTGACACAATCCTAGGAAACCTTATTAACTACAAGATATTTTCCTAAGTGTCCTGGAAAATTTTCCAATGTCAAGTATTGTTTTCTAAGGTATTTCAAAAATAATTTTATAAGCCACAAAAATATTTTAAAATAATATTTTGTAAGACAAATTATATATGTTTTCGACACAATTTTGAAAATATAGTGTATGAAAACATATTATATAGAAATGTTTAATAACTTTTTTAATTTGACCTCTCCCTAAATTTGACGCAATCCTTGGAAGCTTGTTGACCACAAGTATTCTTCCTCTAAGTCTTTAGGGTTCAGTTCAGATCAAAGGAATTTCTCTAACAATTTCAAAACAAAAAAATATTTCAGAAAATCTTCTTTTGACTCAAACTCCCCCTAAATTTGACACATCCTAGGAGTCCTTGTAGATCATGAAGTGGACCTTCCTCTGTGTCTTTAGGGTTTATTAAACTCAAAAGAATAATTTTGAATAACCTTCTGAGTATGATAATTTTCAAGGAGATACATTTTTGAAAACATAACTTGAAATGATAACACAGTTTTCGAAAAATATTTTGAAATAATGATAATTTTTCAAACAGATAGTAGTATAAGAAGGTTTTTGAATCAATTTTTGAAAACCTTATCGAGATGATAATAAGATTTAGAGCATAAGGTTTTTGAAAAAAATTTAAATTTTTTAAAAAGTATTAAAAGAAACTCCCCCTGTATCCGACACGGTCTGACTTTTATCTAAGTTCCTTAAGGGGTTTCAGTGTGCAGGTTTGACTATGTTGACTAGGGTTGACTATTTTGACCAAGTTTGACCAATCAATGACTAAAACAAAAGAAGCCCTAGATTATATTTAAAACGAGTCTATCGAGATTTTTAACATGAAATTTCATATTAAAAAAATGTTAGAAATGAAAAAGTAGGGTACAGTACAATAAGTTGACAAAATAAAATAGAGATAAGTTTGAATAACTTTTACAAACCTTTTCATTTAAAAGGATAGTGAATTATACTGTTAGGTCCTAGATGTCTCACCCAGTTCTACGTGATTAAGCATGTTAACCTTATGGGTTTTGTGAGACAAATATTTTAACTTTGAAAACATAGTTAATTTTGAAAAGTTAGATTAATTTTTAAAATAATTAGTTTTAAATTTATTTTGAAAAGGAATATTTGAATCTAAGATTAACTGAACATTTGTGTTAGATTCAAATTTGACAAAGAGTAAATTGAATTTGAATTTCAAAAATTGGCTTCCAGGTCCTGGCGAGGCACTAGGCCTTCTTTGGCTGTAGCCTTATTGGATCATCAACCCTTTCCTTGACAAAGCCTTTTAGTGAAATTTCATTTTCAAAATTACTTTTTGAAAAATTCTGGTCTAACTAGCTCGGGTCTTGGATCGGTAGCTTCGGCTAGTTCCGCCAAGATGGCTTCCCTAACGTACTATCATCTCACCTCCACCCAATACTATGTTGTTCAACTTTCAGTTAAACTATTTTGTCCTTAAACTAATCAATCCTAATTTAAAAAAATATAAAAATAAAAAAACATACAGTTAAAGCAAAAAAAATGATCTAAGTTACATCATAATCATAATAATATTCTGGATTATCAAAAATAACAATATTATGAATTAAATTTTCTAACAAATTAGCCTTAACTAATTTATAAGATTCAATCATATTATTCATGGTAAATAATGGATTTTCAAATACTGTAAACTTACCTTTCCCGATCGTTTGTCCAGTGCTCTTGTAATGATCACGAGCTGATCGGACCATATTGGGTCGATCTCCCTTGTTGTCTTCTGATTCCGTGTCTGAGTCGGACTCGGGTACCGGTTGAAGCTTTTTCTTTGGAGTTTTCCCTGCACTTGAAAGTATACCTTCCTCGACCATTATAGTATCAGTCTGATTATTTAATTGTAATTCTGGAACAAATTCAAAATTGGTTACCATTTTTGTCTCAATCACTTTACCTTCTAACTCTAGCTCAAATTCGCAATCAAGTATCGAGTCTATCTCATCTTTTGATCCGAAGTTAACTTTGAAGTCGGGTGTTGATTCTTCAATATCGGAGCTCTCTTCGTGTAGATTGATTAACTTTTCCCACGTCTCCTTGGCACAGTTGAAGGATCCGACCCGCTTCAATTCTTCATTGGTTAGGCCACATTGTAGGATTGTTGTAGCCCTGGCATCAGTCTCGATCTTCCTCAGAGTTGGTTCGTCCAATTTGTCCCAGGCGATCGATGATCCATCTTCTGTGGGGAGGGAGAACCCTGTTTGAATGATCATCCATATGTCCATATGGGCCTTCAGATGGAACTCCATTAGACTTCTCCAGGAATTGAAGTTCTCGCCGGAGAATAGCGGTGGACGGGCACTGTTCCATTCTTGATCGGCCATTTAAAATGATCCTTGTACACAAAAGAAATAATAGAAATGTACCAAGACTTGGTCTTGGATTAGTAGTGCGGGAGAAGGGAAAAAATAGCCCAAAATAAATGTTGCACGAATTTCGAGGTGAAATAATAATAAAATAATAAAAAGAATTTATGACAAATTTTTTGAAAATGTTGATTTTGTCAATTCTGATAAATGATGAAAAAGTAAGAATTTAATGTTTGAAAAAAAAAAGTTTTCTTGAATTAAGGTAGCACGAATTTCGAGAAAAATATTAAAATAATATTTATATGAAATAAAAAGTTTGCTTGAATTAAGGTAGCACGAATATTTTAAATACACCTACAGATATTATTTATATGAAATAAAAAAGCGAACGAGATTGAGTGGTGTTGCACCAACCTCAATCAACGAAAAAGATAAAAAAAATTAAAATTATTTCGTAAAATCCGAAAATACTCTCAAAGTGGTGGTTGCACCAAATTTGAGCTTCCCCACTCTGATACCACTTGTTAGATCGAGAGAACCGATAGAGGGGGGGTGAATATCGAAAATCGTTCAGATTTTAGGATTAGAGCAGTTACGCAGCGGAATAAAACAATCAAATGCAAACACAGTAATTTTTTACTTGGTTCGGAGCCTAGGTCGACTCCTACTCCAAGGCCCACGGTCGTTGACCGTTTACTTTGGGCAATTCTATATGAGGTGCAATAATAGTTTACAAAGATTGATTTACAAATACAGCACAGTAAACTTAACAATTAAAAAGAGGCTCTTCTTTTACCGACGTCCGATGTAGGTTGTCTTTTTCGGAGCAGCGGGACGTCGTCGGCTCGAGTTGGGAGGTTTCCGGAGCGAGGCGCGAGAGCAGAAGAGAGTAGAAGCGTCGATTGAAAGTGTTGCTCAGCCTTGGGGTCGAGGGCCCTTTATATAGGGCCTGGGGCGCCCAGGACGTCGGGGGCGCTCCCCCCACGTGGCGGTCGATCCGTCTCCAGCTCGGTCAACATCTGATCCCTTCAAAATCGAGATTAGGTTTGATCGGGGCACCCAAATTGACCGGGTCAAGCCTTCATCCTCTTGGCTTCGCGAGGGTGTGCTTCGGCAACTGGCACTGGGGGCGCCCGCGATAGGCGGGGCGCCCGCGACAGGCGGGGCGCCCGGAGCATCTGGGGCGCCCCGACATATAACTGTCGAGGCGTGTTTTCGCTTCTGCTGACTTGGGTTGACCTTGGGGGCGCCCGGAACATTCGGGGCGCCCTGCTCAGCTTCTGCCTCACTCCTTTGAGGCTCTCTGAGCTGCAGATACTTAGTCCTTCGGTCCTGCATCCAGGGTTAGTCCAACAAGCAGTATTATATTATTATTTTATACAGCCTTAGCTGTCTTGGTTCTGACTTTGGGCTTCCAAAATGGAACCCTAGGTCGAACCGATGCCTACTGTTCCCTCGACGGGGAACGCGTCCTCACCTACTCCTCTCGGGAGAATGTACCTGATGCCAACTTCTCCTTTGGTTGGACTTTTACCTGGCGGTCCTTTGCCAGGTCTTAGATACCGAGTTGTCCTTCGCCCGGTGCCTAGCATTCCTTCGCTAGGGCTTCAGTCCCAAGCTATCCTTCGCCTGGCGCCTAGCAGTCCTTCGCTAGGGCTTTTCACCCTGGCATTCCTTTGCCAGTGCCTAGCAGTCCTTCGCTAGGGCTTTTTACCCTGGCATTCCTTCACCAGTGCCTAGCAGTCCTTCGCTAGGGCTTTGTATCCTGGCATTCCTTCGCCAGGTGCCTTGCAGCCCTTCGCTAGGACTTTGTTTCCTAGCAGTCCTTCTCCAGGTGCCTAGCAGCCCTTAGCTAGGACTTCTCCTGCACACTTGAGTAACTTCATTAGATCACAAATAAACTTAACTTTGAATCATTTGCCAATATCAAAACAAGGTTCGATATGGTGTTTCCTGGACCAACAGTAACCTCTCCATAGCGTTTCAACAGAGTGATGAAATTAAGCACAAAGACACAAGAAGGATTACCGAACACTCGGACAGAAGGACCACAAGAACTCTACGCAGAGCTCCACTCAGCACAGACCTCACGCAAGAACTCCTAGCTCTTCGTTTCTACTTGCTGATGGACTCGCCGAGCTCTTTTCCTCTTCCAAGCGCTCATGTTTTCAGTCTCCAAATGATGCTCAAGTGTTGCTCAAGTGATTCACAGTAATTTCTCAAAGAGATGGATGAATCCCCGCAGAGACTTCTTCTCCACTAGCTCTTAAGTCTCTGCCCAACCACCCAGGTCACAGGCGCGCCTGTAGCTCCCAGCTGCTCACCAGCTTGTCTACAACAGCCTCAGCTACTCCTGACCTCTTCTGGAGTCACTGAACTCTCTTCAGCCAAGCTCAGGTCAGCTCGTCAGCTTCCAATCGTTGCCAGCCCACGCCAGACGTCCGTTGTAACCTAAGAAGAAGAAACAACCAAACCTGCTCAAAGGAAAGTCTCCCATTGACCCTCCTTGAGTGTTTGAATCCTCCTGTATCACCTGCACACTTAGCAAAGCATATCAAATAATATCGGCAAGGTAGCAGAGAATACGCTAAAGAAATAGACGCGATCAGAACGTCTGACAGCATATTTGAATTAAAGCTGCCAGCTACTGATCGGTCACCAGACCGATCAGAGGGAACCCTGATCGGTCACCAGACCAATCAGGGACAGTCCTGACCGATCAGGCTGGAGCCTGATCGGTCCATAGTGAGAAAGTGGGAATCGCGGACTCCTTGTGATCGGTCACCCTGACCGATCTAGGGACTGTGGATCGGTCACCGGACCGATCCACATCATTGCTGGGATTCCCAGCTTTCGCAGGCTAACTCTCACTGATCGGTCACCCGACTGATCTGGCTATGGCCTGACCGGTCTGGGGACTGATCAAGGCTCTCCCTGACCGATCATGATCCACCCTGATCGGTCATAGTAAGGAACTCGCGATATCTGGGATTCCTCGGATCGTTCGCCAGACCGATCCAGATCTCTCCCTGATCAGTCACCAGACCGATCAGGAGCCGAACAGAAGCCTTACAAAGTTTTTGTTCTCTCCCTGATTGGTCACCAGACAGATCAGACATATCTGGATCGGTCACCAGACCGATCCACAAAGGAAGTTTGTGCCATCTTCCCTGATCGGTCACCAGACCAATCCAGCCCAAGCCAACTCCACCATATGTCAAGAGAACAAGCTTC
>JAGFNQ010006092.1:0-34931 GCA_024364735.1 Boesenbergia rotunda
AGGTTTTGGTTCTTTCTCTGAAAAATCTCTAGATTTACCCTGCTTTCTTCTGTTTTTTTTTAAAGTGAAAATTTATATTGCTATCCAATGAATAGAAACAATGTTTTAAAAAAAAGTGAAAATTTATATTGCTATCCAACGAATAGATACAATGTTTCAGTTTTTTATATTGCAGGCTGTACCACCAACAATATGGTACAGGCTAGTTGCTGGACTGAATTCACAGTTGCGCCTAGTTCGTCGCGGTCAGCTTAAAACCACTCTCATGCCTGTTCTCAGTTGGATTGAGACCCATGCTAGTCCTCCTTTGAAACGGCATGGTGTTTGCATTGATTTGGCTCGGATTCAGGCTAGTGCATTAGGTTATTCCCAACTTGGTTTGGTAGTTTATGCTGTGGAACGAGAAACCACAGCAATTGATGGTGGCTCTAGAGCTTTGAAAATGGATGAACCTTCACTGTAAGTCCTGAATTTATCTATAACTTTTAGCTATTTCCTCTTGATATTATTTAGTTTTCACCAGTCTTCTAGTTGAACTGAAGTTTTTTGAATGGACTAAATCCCATTATAAATTTGCGCTGCAGTGTCCATAGCCCTCGTAGGGATAGTAAATCTAGTGATACTAGCAACAAAGGGTTGTTTACACGTAAAAGGATTGGTGGAGTTCTAGATGGTCACAGCCTGAGACTGCTCGAGGAGAAAAGAGATTTGTTCTATCCCTTTTCACTTATTTTGCACAATACTAAACCTATTGGACATCAGGTGTGTTGTTGATCTATGTTTATATAATTTTTCCATCCTAATCCTATAGATATATGAATAACTTGATGATGATCTTGATTTTTTTTTTGTTGCAGGATCTTGTTGGTTTGATTATATCAATATTGCTATTAGCAGATTTCAGCTTGGTCTTACTTACTTTATTACAGCTATATTCATTTTCATTGGCAGACATCTTGTTTGTTTTGTTTGTTCTTCCCCTTGGTATACTTTCACCTTTCCCTGCTGGAATCAATGCTCTTTTTAGTCATGGACCTCGACGATCTGCAGGCCTTGCTCGTGTATATGCACTATGGAACATTACATCTTTAATCAACGTTGTAAGTTGTTTGTTCTCTTGATTAGTTACTCTGGACTATATTTTACCATTTTTCTATTTATTCCAAAGGGTACAAGCATCTATTTTGTTTTCCCATCAAGTTCTGCAAATCTATTAGGTCACGGTTTGGCTACATTTAGATGCTTATAAATACCAACTATGCTGAACATAAACCTGATTTTGAATATTAGAAACAATTGAAACAATAGACTTGAAAAAGTGGATAGAGGATCGTTTGCATTTAGGGAATGATATGGAATGAGATTCTAGAACAGATATGATAGGTTTCTGTTGCAAGACAATGTTAATGACCATGGTCCTTATCCATGAGTTCATTTGCCTTTATTTTCTTTTGATGGAGGCAGCATTTGATATTGTCACCTGTGTGAGCTTCAACTGTGTCTGTGAGGATCTTTGATTTCCGTGGGCATGCTTGACAAGGTGTTAAAGCGGATAATAAATAACATTAAATGAATGCATTGCTACACAAGCAACATCTAAAGAACTTAGAATTTTGGTCTTGCAGCATCGCGTGATTGAAATAGTGGCCAAGACATACATTTATTCAGTTACTATATTTGTTTGACCTAATCTAGCTTTTGGTCTATACTTGGTTAGGCTAGAGTTTTCTTTTTCACAGGATCTGAATAATTCCACTTAGTTGCAGAATGAATCATATTTTGTGGTTTTATATTATATAGTGTGCCTCAACTTTGACGTTGAAGCTTTGAGGTCCATATCATCGAGGGACTTCTTGCCTCTCTAACATTGTTGATGAGTATGGTACTTTTATTGCACGCTGAGTTCTGCAGATGTGAAACATCAAGTTTGTTGTGAAAATTGAAATGTTAATATCATGTTTGGTTAATCCTAAGCTTGACAAAAGAATATGCTACGAATTTCAAATTTCCAGTTTGTATAGATAAACTTAGTCAGCATTAGTTGGGTCAGGATCAATTTTTTATTGATGATATTTAGGTTTCTTTAGCCATGTTTTGTTCATATGAGACTTATCTGGAAAATCCGCCATGTCTATTGATATGAGATTGAAATATATAAGAAAAAGTTGCCATTTTTCTTGATAACTAATTAACTTTTCTTTTCCTTGCGGCTCCAACTTGCACACTTAAGTTGTCAACATAGTATTGTTTGACAGCAAGTATCTTATCACTATGCAATGGCGGAAATATACAATCATTAGTCTCCTAAATTTTATATATTGCATTTTTTTTCTTCTTATATCTCGACATTGCAGATTGTAGCCTTCATATGTGGGTTTGTACATTACAAGTCATCCAGTCGGAAACATCAAAACCTACAGCCATGGAATTTGGGCACGTAAGAAGCCTTCCCTATCTCTAAGCAATTTGTTATTCATTATTTTCTCCGCAATCGGTAGCGTTTCCTAAAAATTAGCTACATACATACGAATTGATACATTGATGATCCATTAACTTAATAGATATATACAGATGGATACATGGAAATTCAACTCTGTTCTTACTGTTAACATCCAGGGAAGAGAGTGGATGGTGGTTGTTTCCAGCTGTTCTTGTTCTGTGTAAATGTGTTCAAGCAAGACTTGTAGATTGGCACGTGGCTAATTTAGAGATTCAAGATCGATCGCTGTATAGCAACGATCCGACCATTTTCTGGCAGTCATGACATATTTGAACTGAGTTACCCCAAGTTAGAAGCGAACCTGACCTTTTTTTGGAGTCATGTGAAGGCTATAGGAAGAAAACAAGCTCTTTTTTGGGTTTTTTTTGGTCCACATCTCTGCATCAGGCCGTATTTATCATTCATGATGCAGACTAACCCTAATGAACATTGTGCAGTTACAGTTTTAACTTCTCTGTAAATATGAAAGTGTACCATTCATTCTTTTGTAGTTCAACTTGTGTTTCCAATATAAAGTGGTACTTTTGGTAATCATAAATTAGAAAGTTTAGATATGTAACATTTAGACTTTTGATTGTATCCAAATGGTGATTTGTTCTAAATGTGCTGTACCCTAGTGATTTGTTGGTCGTAGATAAATATATCATGAGCATCAAAACACTGTACGATGGTCTTATCTTTTAGGTGAATGATTCGTCACTTACATTTGGTACTCCGAAGTCGAGTTGGAGTGGGAGTGGGAGTGGGAGTGAGAGTGTGATTCATATTATTCATCTATTTGATAGTATTTCTGAAACGGTACTATAAGGGAAGCGATTTAACTCATGGAGTCGTTATGATTCAACTGATTTGTTAACTACCGGTCCATTTAATGGTCCCCAGTTTGTTCGATTTAAATCGTTATTAGGCCTGCTCAGTTCTTTCTATGGCTGTAGATGAATCGTCCAATGTTTGGGATAAATTTAGTATTTAGTTGGATAAGAATTTATTTATGAATAAATTTAATATTTAATTTGATAAAAATTTATTTATATTTGTTTAATATATATAATTAAATAAATAAATTTAAATATATACACGTTCAGTTTGTGAATAATGAACTATATCTGTGAGTCATGATTATTAATAAAACTCTTATTAACAACCCTAATCTTTTAACATGCTAAATAAGTGAAAAAAATTAAAATGGACAAATAAATTTATATTATTAAATTAAATAATCAATCAAATAAATTTAAAATATAAAAAATTTAAACAATTGAATAAATTTAAATTGCAAACTTGATAATCTCTAACCGAATCAAACTTAACTACTCAAGTTAAATTTGAATCAAAGTTAAATTAAAAAAAAAAGAAATTCAATCATGAATAATTATTTTAACAGTCATTTTAAATTTGATTTGATTTAACTCGATTATTACATAAATTTAAATATGTTAAAATTCAATAATGTCAAGTTTGAATTATTGCCTATTTTCTTTAAGAAAATTAGATCAAATATCACTTCACACTTTTCATCGACCAGAGACATTTATAGCATGACGTCGTTTGACGGTTAGATATACAGATCTCAATAAATAAATGGGGTATGCCACCTTGCCCCAGGTCTATTGGTATAAAATATTGGATTTGAGAGAAGTTAATTTCAGTGTGATTTTAAAAAGTTTATGATACAATTATTAATTTCAAAAGTTTATATAAATTTATTAATATGTGTAAAATTCTTAATATTTTTTGGATGGTGTCATTTTTTTGTGTAATACAAATAAAGCAAATAAACAGAATTATTATTATTATAATTATTTTTGCTTTGTTTTTCTTGGTAGTTATAGCAATATATTTCTCATTCATATTATTTTTTTTTTAAAAAAATGAATGGCATCTTGATTTATTTGTAATATTTCTACTACATAATAGAAAATTCATCATTTTTTGTCTTTTTTTTTAAAGTTCTGTGATATCCAATGCTATAAATGGTTAATAAGATACCATTTATATTATTTATTCATTTATAGAAAGTTGTATTTATAAGAAAAATCCTATCTTCAAGCTACATATGTATAATAACTTGGGACGAAGTGTTCTCAAATCATGACAACTAATGAATTTCGACGGTCAACCTAATCCTGGCCCTTATATTAAGACCTTCACGTGCATTGTCGGCTAGCATTCATTCTCCAAGGTTAATTTAACCTTTTTTCCTTCCTCAAGGTGAAACATTAATCTCGGACGTCATACGATTAATCTTATAATCATATATAAAACAACTAAATCAAAAATTTATAATTGACCAATATTTAAGAGGGCATTATACATGATTTTTATCGATTCTACTCATATCTCTGACAGCATTACTATCATATGTTAATCAACTAATTAATAATATCATATAATTTTTATCGAGATTTAATTTATGTCCTTTACAATAATACTATCCAAATGTGATTCGTTTATCTCCAACCTTTCCGTCAATCCGTCACACGGTTAATATAAAAAAGATAAATCATAACGATTACTAATTCGAATGTTATAATTAAGCATGAGAGAGAGATTTAACTTATACTCTTTACAACAATACTATCATTTGCTAACCAATTAATCATGACCATAATTAAATGTCCCAACCGGCACGTACTGTGTATACGGTTTTGCACAATTAATGCGCATTTAAAACATTAACGTCTACAAATATTCATGGTATTTAGTATTTAAATTTTAATTTCTTTATTCCATCCCATGACTAAAAAATAAATCAGAAAGATTATTAATTTGAATATGCATAAATAATTAAGTGCTTTAACATAGGGGGTTGTAAATCAATGAGTAATTTTGACTTTTTATTTCATAAAAATTTATTTATGTTTACCCAACACCTACCTAGTCAATTAATTATATAAACAATTTATTAAATTAAATGAATAAATTTGTATATATACTCAACTGATAAATGTTGATGAATAAAAAATATAAATTATTTATGAATAATATTCATAAAATCTTCATGAATAAAATGTATGAATTATGTTAGTTAGGAATGAATTCAGGAATTAAAATTTATGAATTGTGTTCGTTGGAATGTTCATAAAAATTTATGAATAATATTCATAAGATGCGGAAAGCGTGAGATTTAGTGGGTTTAATAAAAAATTTATATAGATAATTATATTTTTTAATTATATTATTTAAAAAGTATTTAATTATATTATTTAAAAAATATTTACGATTAAAAAATAGTAAATTGCGCAAATTAAATAGAACTGAATGGCAGCCCTCTGTGCGTCATTAAACGTCCTTCTTTAACTAAATTTTTATCGATATAATAAATAAATAAATAAATTTAAATTATTAAATTGATAATTAATCAAATAAATTTAAAATTATAAAAATTTCAAACATCCAAATAAATTTAATTGATAATGATTATTTTAATCTTCCAAATGCTTCCTATTTCGTAAATATTGTTTTCTTTTTTCTAACAATAAATCCACTTCGGTCCAAAAATTTATTCTCGTTTCAAGATCAACACGGAAGAGATAAATAATGATGACGGAAAAGTAAGAGATTAAGCGAAAGACTTTTACGTAGGGTGCAAGCATTTACGTACCTATCAGTTTCATGACTCGAATCCAAGACCTTTAATGATAATTTATCAATTTTTACCATCTGACCGTGAAAACGGGTAGCATTAACCTAGCTCCACCCTTGGGTTAGTCCCTAAAGCACTGAATTCCCATCTTAATCCTTATATATGCCTTGCCGGCACTGTCCTGTCGGAAAAAACAGGGAAGAGCAAATTTGGAAAGAATGGATACGGAGACCTCGGCTAGGGCCGTAGCCTTGGCCCTCTTCTTCGTGCTCCAGCTCGTCGGCGGCGTCGCGCAGCCGCTCGTGCCGGCGATATTCACTTTCGGTGACTCGGCAGTGGATGTGGGCAACAATGACTACCTCACGGCTACTTTCAGATCAGATTATCCTCCTTATGGAAAGGATTTCCCGAACCATCAGGCCACCGGAAGGTTCTGCAATGGAAAGCTCGCCACAGACATCGCTGGTAGCATCTAGCTAGAGTTTGCACATTCATCTCAGTTTTCAATTCTGTTTCTGACACTCGATCGATTTCTGTCGTTGCAGCTGATACACTGGGATTCACCAGCTACGCGCCTCCTTATCTCAGTCCCCGGGCATCAGGAAGCAACCTGCTCGTCGGCGCCAACTTCGCATCGGCCGGCTCTGGTTTCTACGACGGGACCGCCGACGCTTTTGTGGGCAAAATATCTCGATCGATCATCTTTGCGAAAACAGAGCAACCGCAGGCTGACCTTTCTCTGTGTGGGCATTGCAGAACGCGATCACGTTGGCTCAGCAATTGAAGTACTTCAGGGAGTACCGGTCGAAGCTGGCCGCGGTGGCCGGCAACCAGACGTCCTCCTCCATAATCTCCGGCGCTCTCTACTTTCTGAGCACCGGGACCGCCGATTTCGTCCAGAACTACTACTCTAATCCCGCCCTCTCCCAGACTCTGTCGCCGGCACAGTTCTCCTCCCTCCTCGTCGGCAGCTACGCGATCTTTATCAAGGTCGGAAACTATCGATTTGAGATATATAGATGCATCGATCTATACGAACATAAGAAAAAAACGGCTGGCTGCCGCATCATGCAGGATCTGTATGGATTAGGAGCTCGCCGGATTGGGGTGACCAACCTGGCTCCGCTGGGCTGCATGCCGGCGATCATTACTCTGTTCGGCGGTGGAAGCGATGGCTGCGTCGGTCACCTCAACGAGGCCTCGCTGGAATTCAACCGGCAGATCAACGCGTCGACGGCGTCGCTGGCGAGGCAGCTCCCTGATCTCAAAATCGCCATCTTCGATCTCTATCGGCCACTATATGACCTTATCACCAATCCCGCCGACTTTGGTAACGATGCTCGATATCGTAGAAATAAGTTTGACTTCGACTTCGACTTCTTTCTTTACCACGATAACTCGTCAACGTTGACTTTCACGTACGTAAAAAAAAACTGTCCCTTTGCATGCGATTCGCATAAGATGGTGATTTCCTAAACTTGAAGGGGCAGAGTGATACTTTTTTGAAACTGTGGTTGGCGCCCTCAAGGATTGCTAAATTAGGCACTTTACTCTATATAATTTGATAAATTGTAAATTCGTTTTGCACACGAAGATGACAGTAGTATCAATTGATCAACTAGGGTTCTTGGAGGCAAGGAAAGCGTGCTGCACCACTGGAACTGTGAAGACGTCGAGATACTTGTGCATTCCTCACTCAACCGGAATGTGTTCGAATGCGACTGGATACGTGTTTTGGGACGCGGTGCATCCGACAGAGGCGGCTAACCAAGTCCTCTCCGACTCCTTCCTTACCCAAGGCGGCGACCTTATTTTCTAGCTAAAAAGTGTGAATATGTACATAAGGAATATTCTAAGTATGAATTATCGAAGTAAACAAGTAGCTTTGTGTGTTGCAAGTAGCTTAATTATTGATATGAGTGTGTTGGATTTGATTTGTTCAATTTCGATCGGGTGAAATAATAAAATAGTTAGTCCTTATCATTTTTTTTGTTTTTCAATTGCCAGTTGCATGCCATTTCAAACGTGCATGCTACTCGAAGTATGATTCTTTCTTTTTAATTAAGATCGATCTTTTGCTTAGTGCTTGTTCAAAGGCACCAACGAACAAATTATACTCTCCAAACTTGTACTCTTTTGTCTTTTCCAAAGAAAAAGATTGAAAAAAAAAGAATATAAAAACTGGTTAAATAGGAGTTTTTTTTTTGTTTGAATTGAAACCTCTGTTTTGTTCATATTCGATGAGAGAGATTGTGTTGTGTTTCCTATTGCCTTGTTAGACACGTGGGTGGGAATGTAGATCGCGGACGGAACTGCGATCGCAGGTCCAAATCCGTCGCGAGGTCGTGTTGACGGGTGGGAGTGGAATCGAAGTGGAGGAGATGTACGCAAAGGGGGCGGCTTTCGCTCCTTCCTCCTCTCGTTGAGGGGAGAGCAGTCGGATGCCTGGTCGAGCGGGGCCGTCTTGGAGTTCGGCGACGGGCGAGCCGGCGCCGAGTGGCCGTCGGAGAGGTAATAGGGATCTGAAGAATGTGGTCGTCAAGATCGGCATCGCGATTGTGATTTCGTTCTCTGGATTCGCCTTCTCCTGGTTTCGGGTCCGCTTCCGCCGCCCGCCTTCTCCTCGAGCCTCGTCATCAGGTTTCTTTTGTAGATTTATGCTTGTCTAGAGATCCGTTTCTTCTTACTAGTTGGGGTTAGAAATTGAAAAGGATTTGCAAAATTAGCGACCAAAAAGTTGGTTTTGACTGCATTGCATTCCTCAGCAGCTGGTGCAGGGACGGAACTTTGTGGGGAGGACAGCCCGGGTTGCCTTGAAGATGACTGTCGCAACCTCAAGGTTATTAATTTTTGAAAGCCTCTAAGATCTTGTTTGCCTAATTGTCGATTGGTTTTGTGTAATTTAGCCTGTTTATATACGTGTGTGAACCTTGATTTGAAGATATCGAATGACATCCCTAGCGACAATGAAGCCATAGTGGGATTGTCTCCTACCAGTACTAGCACAGATGAAGGAGAGTGCTTCCTGTTGCCCGAGTTTAATGATTTTGTGACACAAGAATTTGAGGTGGCCACTGAGAAATTGGAAATCACCCTGATCACAAATCTTAGGGAGATGGTTTTGTCTCTCCAGGAGAGGAAGAGGAATCTTGAGCTCCAATTGTTAGATTATCATGTAGTGAAAGAGCAAGGAGCTGCTGTTCAAGAGCTTGAGAATCGGTTGAAGATCAGTGCATTGGAGGCCAAGATGTACATGTTAAAGATTGACTCTTTGCAGGCTGAGAACCAGAAGTTGCGAGCTCAAGTGGAAGAGCACTCAAGTGTGATGAAAGAGCTTGAGGCTGCAAGAACTGAGATGAAACTTCTGGAGCATAAGTTGAAGATTGATCAGGATCAAGCAAAAGAGGCATTGGCCATGCTTCAGCAAAAGATCTGTTTTTTGAAACAAATGGGGCAGAAGAATACAGATGCTGCTGCGCTGATCGAATGGAAGTTGAATAGGTTGTACAATCTGGAAGGTGAGACTATAGAACTCAGGATGATCAATTCTAGGTTGTCAAATGAGATTGTGGACCTGAAAAGGAAATTAGAGTCTGCACAAACAATTGCATCTCCAGTTGAGACTGTAAGGGTATGCTCTATACTTCCAGTAAATTATACCTTGATAAGCTTGATTATTAGTGTTTCTATTTGTAATTTTTCATCTTTAATAATATTATATATAGGTAGAAGGGAATTATGTACAGGTAGAGATAACTACCTTGAATACTAAACAGTGATGGCGATCCTCCTTTGTAATGAGATATAGATAGTTGCTCGCTTAAAAGAGGTTATCTATATGTCAGAACACAAGTTTGTACTATATTTGCTTAAGAAAGCTAGCATCCTAAGGATTAAACCTTGAGATATTCTCATTGTTCTAGTGTCATATACACAAGGAAGCCACTAACTGATCCAGGGATATATAGTATGGTCGTAGGAAAATTGAACTATGTCAAAGTCACTTGAACATCATATTATTTGTTGTTAGTGTCATCAACAAGTTTTCAAGAAATTCATGCCATGACCATTGGATAGCAACTACAAAGATCCTATCTTACTTAAAAGGTGCTCTAAGGAAGGGATTTTAATTTTGTGATCATAGTAATTGTGGTACTCTGATTGAAATTGGGCAGGGGTTCCCCTATTGTACAGATAGACAATTTACATTTGATTAGTGTGTTTTTTAGGGGATGATTCTCTTTCTAGATAATCAAGAAGCAAATAGTAGTCAAATGCAAATGCAAATATAGGTCATAGCCCTAGTAGCATCCGAATTCATTTGGGTTAAGCATCTAATAACCGAGGTTGAATACACTTCTGAAGCACCAATAAAGCTTTAATTTGACAAAGGTGCAATATAGCCTAGTAGATTTGCTAATCAAATTGTTAAGAAAACGCAGAGTATATATATCTGTAACAAGTTAACTTTCTGCAGTATATTTAAGGGGAGTCTTATGGATAAATATATAAGATATGGGAGATCTACTTGTAAGCTTGTAAGAGGGATTGTGTGTGGAAGAATTCCTCTCAACAATTAGTTTACTTTGTCAAACAGAAGTAACTGTTGCTAGCCTCTGTTGGCAGCTTTTGGGAAAGCATATGACATTCATGTCATTATTGATGAATTATGTAGGATTTTATGTATTGAAAGTCCAATTTAATTCAAGGCGTTTCTCAAAATTCTCATGATTAAGGACGGTGCCTTTTTCTCCTTTTAATTTATTCAAAGTGAATGGGAAAAGGTGAATTTATATTAATTTCTTGGCAGGAGGAAGCATTGGAGGAAGTCAATCACTTGAGGAAGGTGAATGAAAAATTGATGGAGGAGATGGAACAGTTACAAACAGATAGGTGTACTGATGTTGAAGAGCTGGTGTATCTTAAATGGATTAATGCATGCTTAAGATATGAACTGAGGAATTACCAGCCAGTTACGGGAAAAACTGTTGCAAGAGATCTTAGCAAGAGCTTGAGTCCCATGTCAGAAGAGAAGGTCAAACAGCTCATACTGGAATACTCCAACTTGGGTTCTGATGAGAGAAGTTTAAATATTCTTGATACTGATTCTGAGTTTTCTTCTGCTTCGCAAACATCTACTGAAGAACCTGAAGATATATCAATTGATGCCTCATCTTCAACAAGACATAGTACCTCAAGAAAAGCAAAGTTTATCAGCAAACTTAAGAAGATAATGCTGGGAAAAGGCAACTGGATCAGCAGAATTTCAGCAATAGATAAAACAAGCTTTGCAAATTCAGAAAGCAGAGGATCTTTCTCCACTTGTTCTTTTGACGATGTAATGCGAACAGATTCATATGATAGCTCATCGTGCATGAAAGACGAAATTGCCGCTGTAAATATACTAGCAGAATTGGATGCGCAGACAACTGAAAGCAAGCATGGTAAAGATCCTACCCGTCAAATTAACTCTAGGCTCTCTCTTGACTTGCAAAGCATACGGAAGCTTGATCTGGAAGAATCAAGAGAGAAAAAAGATACCAGCATCCATGAGAAAGCTGATTTAAAGAAATTTGCATATGCTTTGAGAGATGTGAGAGGGATGCCCAAATTGAAAAGAAGATCATCATCCTGTAGATACTAATGCCTTGCTTTTGATCAGGTTAATTTAGTTACTCTCATACACGAACCGACAAACTAAATTTTGTTACTTTTTTCCTTCCACATCATGGACAAAATATGATAAATGTAATGCAGTTTTCATACAAAAGTTGAGAACACTTCTATTTTTCATACATTTCTTTCAGTTGATTCTGAACTTGCACTTTCCGCTTGATATTTTATGGTTGTAAAGGTGGACTCAATTCAAATGGTTCAGAAATTGTAAGTCAATCTATGAGCGTTCTCAAAGCCAGTAGGATGTTCACTTCTTTTTTTCTTGGATATTTCTTTCAACAAATCTAAATGTTTGCCTTCTTTTCAATTCCTAAATGGAGTTATGACAAACACTAGTTAAGCTGCATCAAATATCATTCATAAGCTGCAGATGTGCTATATGCTGATTTTGAGGATTATTTGGGTGTTGGTTTGGTCTGACAAAGCTATTTCTGATTTCCTCTGTATTTAATCTGCGGCCGGTGATACTGAGTCGTTTAAGATGAGCGTTATCATTTTTGCTCGCCTAGGGTGAGCGTTATAATTTTTGCTCCAAAGAGAAGTATTTCGTGAATCTGAACCATGTTTGGTGGCGTCGTTCGGGTAAGCTGCCGGGAGGATGCAGATTGATATAATTTCGTCGAGGCTAGTGTTGGACATTTGGACATTATCTCCGTAAAATGATATTGTTCTGCTATAGGTGCTCACAGATAATAGCAATTCATTTTCCAAGATATAATGACGATGTCTCGAAATAGTAGCACTACAAATTTCGAGATTAGCGAACCTTCTCGTAGGCTTTTCGGACTCTGGATGCACACGATGGGATGAATGCTAGTGACTTTGATGATTGAATGAATTAATGAATCCATCATTTAGAGGACTCTATTTATATAAGGGAAGAGGTGAGGTATCGTTTGGTGAGTGGATATGACATTTGGTTTAGGATTAATCTGGGCCATTCGATCTGAAGGGTTGTAACCCTTCAGATAGCCCTTAGATCTCATCCATCATATCTGAATGGTTGTAACCTTTCAGATCTCCTTTGATTTTAGCCACCAGATTTGATTTGACGCTTCAAATCAAGTCTCTCTTCACCAACGGTCAGATCGTGACTCTTCACGATCAACGCTCCAGATCGCATCACTTGTGATCCAGTACCCATCTTCGATCCAACGGTTGCCATTTGTTTGCCTAGTCAGCAGGCCAGTCATTTCTCTCCTCCTATCTGCGTAGGCACTGTCATATTACATGCCACGTCACCCAAGCGCCACGTAAGCACTGCCACGTCACCTGGAACATAAATTTAAACTTCTTAATGATCCTCGCAAGTGCAAAGTGCGCCAACAAAATACTCATTGCGCACGTGCGTGCGTGCGTGGGTGGTGGTGCTCACAGGTGCGAGCACCTGACCGCCTGTGAGAAGAGACTACCCGTGTTTCTTTTTAATTCCATTAACACAAGAACACATATAAGAAGGTAAATCCTTTCGGAAATTTCAGATGTGGGACTAATCCCCATCTACTTCCTTTTATGTAAATTTTGGGCTAACTTTAAATAATTAATTTCTCATTCACCTGTAATCGATTTTGAGCAAATTAATAGTTTAAATTCATCTATGCGAAACGTAGATTTTGTTTTTGAAGTCAATTTTGACTTTCATCGATTGATGACACTTTGATTTTTCTTTGTAAAATCGTATTTGGTCTTAATTATTTTAAGCGTCAAATATCCAACAATCCCCCACATGAATGGAAATTAATGCATGTATGCATGCTGACAGTTTACAAGAGTCTAATCGATAAGTCAATACATCGGGAGAGGTAGCTTGTGGCTTTGAATCTTTCGTAATGGAATGTTATCGAGCATACTAGGCTGTGCAGCGAACGTGATGTCTTGAACTAGTCAGTTGTTTGTGTATACTAAGACAATAGCACCCATACAGGGACTTATCTCACCTACTTTTGATTCTCATAGTTGGTTCCGTTTTAACCATGTACACCATCTTGGATTCATGAGTGTTTCATTGAAGCGGTCTGTCTTCACACTCATATAGGTGATGTTTCTATCAAGAGTATCCCACCATACTCCACCTTATAAAGGTATAGAAGTCATTAAAAGCATAAGCTTAACCTCACTACAGTGGTAGGACAACACATATTCATCCTAGGACTAGGATAGAGATAATATATCTCGTGTGCTGTAACATAACTTTTGTAACTTCGTTGTCCCATTGAACCAAGATCTTGGGATCTCCAGTCAACAAGATTGGGTTATCGCTACAACCGTTTTAGTTGTAGATTTTTAATCTCATTCCTCTTGATGAGTAGTATACTTGATCTTGATTTTGCCCCTTCGTAAAAGGATCTGCCAAATTATCTTTGGACTTAACATATTCGATTGCAATCACTCCATTCGAAATCAACTGTCTAATGGTATTGTGTCTATGACGTATATGTCGTGACTTACCATTATACATACTACTTTGTGTCTTTCCAATCGCCGATTGACTATCACAGTATATAAGTACGACGGGCACAAGTTTCGTTTCGCTCGAAATATCTTCTAAGAAGTTTCGCAACCATTCAGCTTCCTCATCTGCTTTGTCTAGTGGTATAAACTCGGATTTCATAGTTGACCGAGCAATGCACGTTTGCTTAGTGGATTTCCAAGATACCGATCCCTACCGATCGTGAATACATATTCACTAGTGGATTTGGAGTCTTTTGTATCTGATATCCAATTAGCATCACAGTATCCCTCTAAGACAACGGGATATCTTCCATAATGTAATCCGTAGTTCATAGTATATTTCAAATATCTAAGAACTCGCATCATTGTTTTCCAATGGGTGTCGTTTGGATTACTCGTAAAACGACTCAGCTTGTTGACCGCACAGGCAATATCCGGACGTGTGCAGTTTATGAGATACATCAAGTTGCCTATTATCCGAGAATATTCCAATTGTGATATGGGCTTACCATGGTTTTTTGCTAAGTGTAAACTTAAATCCATATGTGTTTTCACTGTTGAGAGATTGTACGCATTGAACTTTTTCAATATCGATTCTGTCACGCCCCGAGACCTCAGGAGCCGCTGGTCCAATAGAAAATCGGACAGCACCTCCCCTGTCCGGCGGACAATTACACATGCATACATCACATAAAATCACAACCACGCAGTTTAATTGGGCCTCATGCCTCAAATTAAGACAGAACATAGCATGAAATCGAATAAATCATATCTGACTGCGGACCGGTCCGACTTACGACGAAACCAAAATGAAACAAGACATCCATGGCATACAAAAGTACAACTCTACTGTCATGTAAACAAACCCGACAAAACACGAATACAACAGCGGAAACGAAAAGATAAAATGAACAGAAAAAGGGTACTAACTGGTACCCCATCAAAATACCAAGACAAACCCCGAGAGTCATCTCGAAGAAATACGCGAACTGGGACAGGCTGCCGGGCGCTCCAGACAATCATCCTGAAATAAAAACAGGGAGCTAACGGGGTGAGTAACAATACTCAGCGAATATCTCATCAGATATACAGGATAGTCTAAGCTAGCAATAGAGTAACAGGAAATCGAAATAACACAGGTACATGCAGTGGTAAGCATAACTGGAACAGGAATAGAAATACCATACCAATCTAGCTGAGTCGTCGAAACCAGACATAAGGGTCTCCTGTATGTGCATGTCAATCAAATGCAACATCCAAGTATAACAAGCACGGCAAATGCAAAAGATGCGTATGCACATGGTGCAATGACATGGTCACCTCTGTCGCTGGTCAGACATCGTCAGTTATGTACGGGAGGAAGCTGAGCGGAGGCCACCCTCCTGCGTAGAGCTGTGACTGTCGTCCGTACTCTGCCGCTGCTACTCCTGAGCAACCGAGTAGACGGTATGCTGTTGGTGTAACACCCCTACTCCATGACCTATCCTGGCGATATCAATAACAGCCCCAGGCCAAAACCTATCCTGGCGATATCTACATCCGCCCCAGGCCATCACCTATCCTGGCTATATCAATAACAGCCCCAGGCCAAAACCTATCCTGGCGGTATCTATATCAGCCTCAGGCCATCACCTATCCTGGCTATATCACTATCAGCCCCAGGCCATCTCTGGAGGATATCTCTATCTGAGTGTTAACACCTACCCCATGTATATAAATGGGGGAGAGACCTCTCTCTCTCAACTCCTGGTAGATGGGCTACTCAAGGAGAGACCTCTGCCTGCTACCACGCTCCGATTCACTAACCCATGAGTGCATGAGCGGAGCAGCACAGAGCACACTACCCATACCTCGTCAACCACTAACCCATGAGTGGTCGTATGGATAGTTCAGTATGACTGTCGACCTGACTCACCCATAAGGCGCCACTGATCGACAGTGATGCATAGTGCACGATGATGCATGACTCTGGTCAAACAGCATCGACTATCTAATCCACCTATATCAACATGATATGCAAGGATCATAAATAATGCACCATAGCCTAGATCCTAATG
Organism: Boesenbergia rotunda; assembly: GCA_024364735.1. Classification (NCBI taxonomy): domain Eukaryota; kingdom Viridiplantae; phylum Streptophyta; class Magnoliopsida; order Zingiberales; family Zingiberaceae; genus Boesenbergia; species Boesenbergia rotunda. The sequence continues at coordinate 16,271 of JAGFNQ010006092.1, forward strand.
GTATCGGTAACACATGCTAGGTATAGCCTAAACAGTATCAGCGAAGGTAGAGCAGGTATATAAAATCATACATTACTCTACCCCTAACATAGCATATCAAGTATATCAGCTATAACAAATCTAAAAGATAAGTCAGAGATACCCGCCTCCAATGAAGAAGTCCGAAAGCGAAGAGAAACCCCCGTCTGAAATAATATCCACCCCGAGTGGAGTCCAAATAGTCGCGTCAATAACCTGAATCATAGCACATAATTTAACTATCTATGCTACAAAAAAATTAGACTAGATACCAAGATAATTCCGGATTAACCCAAGCAAACCCTAAGTGTGGTTTACGATAATTCTAACCCACACCATTAGGCCAACCCCAAAATTCCACTGATACACACCCAGATCTACTTTACCATCTACGACAGGAACACCATCCGCAATAGGAACAGGAACCCCATCCAAAACCTAATTACATCAAAACATCAAACAAAGAACATGACCGTGATCACAATACAAAACCAATACCAAATCCAACCTAACTATCAGCAATAATAACATTACCACAATAACAGAGGCACACGACTAAGAACAGAAAGACAAGGAACTTAGCTAGGATCGATCAGCAATGGCCCAAATTAATAACTACACAAAACTGATCATCAACTCACAAACTCACCAGAACCTAACCCATCCAATACCACACCAAGAATACCTTCGATTCAGCAATTCTGTGTCAAATTATAACACACGACAGAGAATAAAATCCACAGAGCTATGAACTCATCCAAGATCCGCAAGAACCCATGAATCGAAGGAATAATCCAAGCACATAATATCACTGATCAAAGAACTACTTACTTAGAGCAGTACTTACCAGGATTCGCACTGAATTTGGAAATCCCTGGATCTTCTTCTTCGCCTCGACTACACCACACGCAAAAACCCTAAATCGTAAATCAACCACGAGATCAACCGACGTTTACGAATAGATAGTGGAAACCAAAACTATCGACGTTAGCATCAAATCGTGGAAGAAAACCCGATCAAAACCCTAACTCACCTCTACTCGTCGGAAAGAATGAGAGGACGCCGGCAGTTAGGTCGAGGCTTCCCCATCAGAGCTTCCCCAACGCGAATATGAGGCACGCGACCGGCTTCAGGGTTCTGCTCGGCCGAGGGTGATCGAGATCAGTTGCTTCCGTCGGTCGCCGACGGAGAGGAGTTGGGCGGAGAAGAAGAGGAAAAGAAAGGGAATCGGGATCTGCCACAGGGAAGAAAAAAACAAATGGGTTAATTAAAGGGGCGGTATTTTACGATTTGCCCCTCTGATTTTTGGCATATTCGACGCAAGCCCTTAAGTTAGGCAACTTTTCTTTCTGGTCCCTCAAATTTCCTGTATTTTAACATTCTCCCCCACTAACAAAAATTTGGTCCCCAAATTTATTTCCTACATGTATCAAATGCTATCATACCGTACAACCATCGGAACAGAAGATATGCAGGATATATGTACTGAATGAAATAACTCACATGTACTTCAAGCAAACAAGTGAGGGTAGCGAGCTCGGATGGAATCCTCGAGCTCCCAGGTCGCCTCGACATCCGAATGGTGCTGTCATCCGACTTTGACTGGCCGGATCGTCTTGTTCCGTAGCTGACGCTCCCGAAAACCCTAAATCCACACACGGGTACCTACTCAAATGTGGCGTCAGACTGAAACGGAACAGACACCTCAGATATATATGCGTGGGGTCTGGCACATAACCTCTCGACATGGATACATGGAACACGTCGTGGTTGCCGGTCAAAGACGGTGGAAGTGCTAGAAAATAAGCTACAGCTCCATTCCTTTTCAGAATCTGGAACGGACCAATATACCGTGGAGCTAGCTCACCTCTGAGGCTAAAACGTTTCACCCCTTCCGTGAGTGAAACTCGAAAGAAAACATGATCACCCGCCGCAAACTCTATGGGTCTGCGCCTCCAGTCACCATAGCTTTTCTGGCGATCCCGCGCTGCTTAATAATTTCCATCTGACAGTCCATACTAACTCTGCCTCGTGTTGAACTCTCTGGGGTCCTAGCAGCTGAGTCTCACCGACCTCATCCGAGTGGGTGGGTGTCCTACACGCCCTACCATACAACGCCTCAAACGGTACCATCTGTATCGCCGAATGAAGCCGTTGTTGTAAGCGAATTCCACCCCAAATGCAAATGGTCCTCCCAACTGCCCCCAAAGTCCATCACACACGAGCGCAGTAAGTCCTCTAGAACCTAAACGGTACGCTCGGACTGCCATCTATCAACAGACGAACAACAAAACCGAATCGCAGCTATGCACTTGTAGCTCGTAGGAAACTCCTACCAGATTCCAGAGTAATCCCTAAAATCTAGTAATCTTCCTATCGTACCTCTCTACTAAATGATCCGTCGAGTCCATCCTACGGATCGAAGGAAAGTGCATAGATTTGGTTAATCGTTCAATGATCACCCAAATCGACTCGTGTTGCCTCCATAAACCAACATACTAGGCTTTCTCTCGTAGGGAATTCTTTGAGAGTAAGACCGCTAGTCTCTGACGCTCCCTGTGGGTTATGAGCCCACCGCGCTACCACTGCGTCAATCGACGTATCCATAATCTGGATAGAAAGTCTGTCAATGTCCTTTTCCCAGGTTGTTCCACCAACAGAAACGTTTCGAATTCCTGTACACTCGGGTACATCCTGAGGATATCGTAAAAAAACTAGGCCAATACGCCACCGAAGTAAATTCTCCAAGACCGGAGGTGATCTCAAGACCGCACCACCTATTACGGAATAAACTATTCTGTTTACACCACGAGGAATCCTACGTCTAATGCCCTAAGGCTACTCTGCCTCGAACACACCGAGGGTAATAATCTCTAACCGGAGCACTCCTAATCTGATCGACAAAAGTGTCCAATCATCCAAAGGTAACAACACGTGCTCATATACCCAGTCAGAATACATCTGGATGCCGTCTACGAATAGTAACGGGTCATCCTAAGGGCACCAGACTCAACCAATCCACGTGGTGGCCAGATCATCGGTATGCCCGTACAACATACCAAGGGCAAAACTGATCAAGGGATCATCATCTAACCATCAGCTACAACCGAGCAACTAATCAACATCACCAATATCAAGGGTGCTCAACCCTAAGGTCACTTGTGCCACCTCTATAATATCTGACCCTCCAGATCCACTGATCACCTCCAGGGTCAGATATATGCTATAACCTGATACCGTAAATACAAACAAGGGTCATAATGCAAACAAACCACAACTACGCTAAGATGCATCAAGTGCGCCTGATAGCCATGACATGTGTCACTCTCTCGACGTGCTCTGACTATCGCTATATCAGGTAGCCAAGAGACAGAACAACCTAGCACCAACGGCAGTTTAACCCAAAAACCCCCTATGCACAATGCAGGAGAAGCCAACGCACCAGGGCTATGCAAGATGCATGAATAGCCAACGCATCTGGCGCTATGCACGATGCATGAGTAGCCAACACACCTGCGCTATGCACGATGCATGAGTAGCCAACACACCTGGGGCTATGCGGAAACTAAGGTTTGTCTGATGACCCGTTTCAACCTCTCGGAAATACGGGGTCACCGAAGTATAACTCTACCCTTTTTAACATGGCTGACGACTTATGTTCCACCACCAGGAACGTCTCTAGTCTTTGTACCTACGGTTATCACCTACAAAACATACCAACCGAGAATGGTGAGCCTCACTTGCCTCTTTTGAGACGATCCAGGAAGCTCCTCCGAAAACAAGTCAGAAAATTTTCTAACCATAGAAAATGCTAGCACACTCTTTCGAACACGCGTCAGAAAATTCTCGGACTACGAGAACATCCCAGAGCCAAGGGCTACCACTGTCCTCAGTACGACCGAGTGACAATAGGAATCCCTAACGTTCACGTGCTAGAACCTCTGGGCCCGAGACGAGGAAGTAACTTAATCTCGTCATCTCTGGCACCAATAAGTCACCGCATGGACTGGTTTGGGGGTCAGATCATAACCACCCTTACTTAACAACCAACGGTCCACCCTTCGAACACCGTCCTCAATAACCTCTACCAATCATGGTCAAAACTCTTAGGTGTTACGCAGTTAACACCAAATTCACCGCACCATATCCATTCCTAATTCTCGATGTATTATCAAGAATATTTAACACGTACAATCTGTCTATGAGTCATAACACCTCACAGGCTAGAACAACGTCAGACCAGTCGACTAACCGTCGTCTCATAACCCAATATACTCCCACTCCACTCCAAGAGGCGATAGAGACACAATCTCTTAGGAGTATCCCAAAGTAATCGAAAAGTAATTATTTGTTTCCTAAGTACCGCCCTTAGTGTCTTCACATAAAGGTAACTCAGTCTCGTAAGTGAATTGCATCGCTGCACAAACCAGAAGTCAAAGGTACCTTCTTGGTTATCCAAACCAAGTACGAGCGAAAATCCCGCAAGTGTCACGCAACTAGCTCTACATTCCTCCGGATCGGTACAAGCCACATTTGACTGTACTATTTAGGTTATCTAACCAAGTATAACGAATTCAAGGTCAAAAGTCCCACGGAACAGGATACATCTAACCTCTATCCACTGAAATGATGAACAGTGAATATCATCTCTTCTGCATCCAGCAAGTCATGTCTTCCAAACATGCCATCTAGGATATCTATATGGAAATATATAATCTTAACCGCCCAAAGCTCCATGAGCTAAAGTGGATCGATCCTATGTCGATCGAGCCAACTACGATACGCAACCTCCAATAGGTTGTCGTCCAATTTAACCCTAACTTCCCAACTCATCAGTCGGTACCATTGAAGAATCAATATTCTCCACGATACGATCAAATTCACAACGTGTCATCCGATCATCTCCTTAGTCAACCTTAACCATAATGGTGATTTGGAAAAGCTTGACTTGGTGTCAATCGAGCTACCTCCAAGTCAATGGATACCCACCCTAACATTATGGGAACCGATACCCAATCCCTCTCGGGAAATATCCATCCAACCTATCCAAGATAGAGTATACAAAAGGATAAGCGATACTCAAGAGGTATATATCTATGGAAGTCATATTCATATTCCAGCTATTTCGATCTTTTACTATCAGTTATAGTAGATAGCTAGTACTACACTTCCTGCATCAATGCAGGTCATGTACTCACTCGTACCCTCTAGGTCACCTAACTCATCATAAGTGAACCAGAAGTCTAAAACTCCCCGATATAGGAGAAATCATCACTGTATCGATATGCAGTCTCATGTCTCACACAATCGATAACAACTGATACTAGTATAAAACTGATATAGGATAGGAATTCTATAACATGAACTCCTTAACCTCTGATAAGTTATTGACAGGTTCGACCCTCGTCTTCCGACCAAATATCGGTGCTACTCGAGAATCAACATTCTCTGCATCCTAGACAAGTCGGTAACATGTCAACCAGTCACATATAATCGAGTCCCAACATGGTCGCAAATAAAACGGATCGACTACATATCCTCCAGCCAAAATATATCTATGAGCACCTACCAATCAAGTATATAAACCGACATACAATCCTATCATAATAAAGAAATATCTAATCTTACACTGAACAGTAGATACAAAGGAGGTAGATGAGATATGTCATATACCTCGTGTCGCGTGGAGAAGTCCCGTCGCCGCCATGTCCCAATCACGTCTATCAAGAAAACGACTCCGACATAAAACACGATAACACCCACAAGACCAAATGGTATCTCGCAACCTCGCTCTGATACCAAAAATTGTCACGCCCCGAAGAGCTGCCCGTCCGATACCGACCGGACTGCCACTCCCTCGACCGATGGACAATTCAGAAAACCTAACCTCTACGACCACCTCAGATGATTGTACCACAGCCTATAGGGCTGGAACAACCGTCTGAAATCAACAAAAGCGAGACGGCGATCAAAGCAGCGTACCGGTATGACTTACGACAAACACAAAGCAGATCTACTTTACCATCTACGACAGGAACACCATCCACAATAGGAACAGGAACCCCATCCAAAACCTAATTACATCAAAACATCAAACAAAGAACATGACCGTGATCACAATACAAAACCAATACCAAATCCAACCTAACTATCAGCAATAATAACATTACCACAATAACAGAGGCACACGACTAAGAACAGAAAGACAAGGAACTTAGCTAGGATCGATCAGCAATGGCCCAAATTACTAACTACACAAAACTGATCATCAACTCACAAACTCACCAGAACCTAACCCCATCCAATACCACACCAAGAATACCTTCGATTTCAGCAATTCTGTGTCAAATTATAACAAATGACAGAGAATAAAATCCACAGAGCTATGAACTCATCCAAGATCCGCAAGAACCCATGAATCGAAGGAATAATCCAAGCACATAATATCACTGATCAAAGAACTACTTACTTAGAGCAGTACTTACCAGGATTCGCACTGAATTTGGAAATCCCTGGATCTTCTTCTTCGCCTCGAGTACACCACACGCAAAAACCCTAAATCGTAAATCAACCACGAGATCAGCCGACGTTTACGAATAGATAGTGGAAACCAAAACTATCGACGTTAGCATCAAATCGTGGAAGAAAACCCGATCAAAACCCTAACTCACCTCTACTCGTCGGAAAGAATGAGAGGACGCCGGCAGTTAGGTCGAGGCTTCCCCCATCAAAGTCTCTCCCCAACGCGAATATGAGGCACGCGACCGGCTTCAGGGTTCTGCTCGGCCGAGGGTGATCAAGATCAGTCGCTTCCGTCGGTCGCCGATGGAGAGGAGTTGGGCGGAGAAGAAGAGGAAAAGAAAGGGAATCGGGATCTGCCGCAGGGAACAAAAAAAAACAAATGGGTTAATTAAAGGGGCGGTATTTGCGATTTGCCCCTCTGATTTTTGGCATATTCAACGCAAGCCCTTAAGTTAGGCAACTTTTCTTTTTGGTCCCTCAAATTTCCTGTATTTTAACAGTGGCCATCAAGTTGTTCTTAGCTATGAAGGTAGGTAATTATACCGATTACATATCACATATATGTAACTATCACTTTATGCTATCAACTAATTGAATGTTTGCATAAATCATTGGGTTGTTAACTCATTAACAAGTATGCAACATTATACATAGCACCCAACTGCACCTCTCTTTACATCGACCTTGGCTGTGGCATAACAAATCGATGCTCCAAGCTTAAGGCTGACCCATTAATCAAGAAATAGTTTTAATATGGTTGGAGTTCATTCAACCGTTTAGTCAGGCTTGGATGTGTCCAACAACCAAAACTAAGGATTGACCTCTGACTCCAACTATATTATACATAAACTAATTCCATGGTTTGAACATGTTGAGGTTCAAGCCGGGCATGGATGTGTCCATCAACCCAAACGAGAAACTAAACTCCGATTCTAACCATATTAATGGAAGGTGTTGGCCTTAATATTTTGTAAGGGGTTTTGGGTCTCATCCTTTCTTTTCTAAGCACATTCATGACATATAATCATGTCATGACTAACGATTTCCTTAATAAAGTATCTATGTGACTTAATTTATTAAGTCTCATTAATTGAATTAGGAATCGGATTTCCTAATTCCAATTTCATACTTTATTCAAGGAATTATTTTGGGAAACAATTTCCTAAATTGTCATAATCAATTTTGGAAATAATATGTTTTAAGACTTTGATTTCTCTAAATCAAATCTTATTAAATTAAGAGACATGAGTCCTTAATTCAACCACATATTATTTTCATGAAAATCTCATTTAAGAAAACTCTATAGGAAACCATTTTCCTAATTAATTTTGGAGACAACAATATGTAAGAGCATCACCTCTTAAATCATATTTTATTCATGGATTTAATTAATTACAACAAATCGTTTTCTAAGGGTGGCTCCCCGAGGCTCAGATACCCAAAGAAAAGTAATTTGTCGTAAATCCAATTTGGTCGGCTTCGGAAGCGTAACCAAATTAAACATGGCAATCTCATTTAAAATTGAAAAATTAAATTACAACAACTAACTTTAAATTGGACGGCTCCCCGAGGCTCAATCCAAAATAAAGAATTTTGTTGTCAATTTAAAAACTAATTCAAATTTAATTATCAATTAATTGTCCATAAATTTGTCTAGACTTTCTTGAAAGAAAGTGCCCAAAATTGCGAGATTTCATAATAGGTTTTCAGAATAATTATAAGTTTCTGGTACAAAGAAAACTTACATATTTCCAAAATTAGAAAATTTTTAAAATAGAAAAATTTCCAAAATTGGAAAGTTTCCAAAGATGGGAAGTTTTCATAATTATTATAAAATTTCAGAAACTAGAAAATTTCAAAAGTTTACGAAATTTCATGAGGATTTCCAAACTTAGAAATTCCTAAATCTAAAATTTATTATAATTTGAAAGTTTCCATAATTGAAATTTTTTTCCAAAATTTAGATCATGACAAAGTTTTCCGCAAAACAATTATATGATTATGTCGAACACTAATCGGCTCTGATACCACTGTTGGGACCGGGTGCACACAGACAAGGATACGGGTTCGTAAATTTTAAAATATTTACGTGCAGCGGAAGAATTAGCATAAATAATTTCTCAAATTATTTTAACCTCGTATCTAGCATGCGACCTTATGATGTGTTGACATGATCATAAATTAAAATTTTTGCGAAAAGAAAACTAATTTACTTAGTACCTCGCGTAACTCGAAGTAAGGGACGAGATCCAACCGTAGCGTCCCTTGGAAGCTCCGCCTCTATTCACGTCCACGCCGAGTTCTCATCGGGATGACTTCGCAAAGCCACGAGTTTTGTGCCGACGAGAACTACTAGATTCTCCAAAGACACAACTAGAATATCAAGAGAGAGATTTGGAAACTAACCACCAAGTAACGGAATCAAGATTCCGTGAAGGGAGGACGGAGACGCGACCCGCTTCGTCTTGGTGGTGGCTCACGGCTAGGGAAGGTGGCGCCGGCCCTAGAGGGAGAAAGTGGTGCCGGCCCTAGAGAGAGAAGGTGGGCGCCGACCCTAGAGAGAGAGGGTAGGTGCCGGCCCTAGAGAGAGAGAGAGAATAAGGGAGAGAGAGAGCTTCTTAATCTCTTGATTAATTGGAATTCAATGCTTGCCTTTGGTTCCTTTATATAGTAGCCTCTCCATTGCCTAGTCTCCCTTTTAACGGAATTAACGGAATAAATTTTCATAAGAAATTTATCTTATAAATTTTTTAATGAATTATTCCGTTATGCCAAGTTTTATTATAACTAACTTAATAATAAAACAAATACATCTCTCCTTTTAATTATGGAATAAAATTTGTATAAAATTTTCTTATCATGGAAAAATCAATTCATAATTGATTTTATAAATTAAAATTAAACTAATTCATGGTTCATTTTAATTTCCATAAAAAGAATAAATTTCTATAATTTTCTTTATATAAATTTCTTTATATAAATCTCTTTATATAAATTAATTCATTTATCCATAATTTTATAAAACAAATCGCGCTTGATTTATTTTATAATTTGAACCAAATAAATTGGTTTCCCTCCATGTGGTGGCCGGCCAAACCAAAGAGGGTGGGCACCCTCTTTGGCCGGCCACACCAAGTCATTCCCTTCGCGAATTAAACTCATTTAATTCGCCCAATAAGCCTTCAAAAGACTTAGCCATTTTAAGCTTCCGTTGCGCCTCTGATTAATTCAGATTCGACTTATTTCTCTTGATCGAAAAATCCAATTTCAACTCGTTTTAAATCCCTCGGATTACTCGTAGTGCGTGTGACTAAATAGACTTTCGATTTATGTTGGCCGTCTATAATTAACCAATTATAGAACGATCATGAGTGGCACCTAGTAGTACATCATGACCCCTAATTAATCGAAAGATCAACGGTTGACCTCAGAAATAATTCTGAAATCCTTCAGCAGCTCTAATGAATCGTGCCTCATTCCCTTCACCATCTTATACCCACTTGGTTCAGGACACGGTCTATGTGTGTCAGTCCCCACTAGGCTGACTACGTCACACCTAGCCCAAGTAACGTTCTCTTGTCCTTTGGATTTCTAATTACTCTCATGTATTTAAGAGACTCATACTCTAAACATGTCATGCTCTGGCCAGAGGCTTTGAGTAACAATCCGACGATAGGCCTTGGGTATACATCTCCTCGCAAGGAGTGGTGAATCCTTTGTAGGCTGTTCAAACATCTTCAGGCACTTCGGCTTATACCCAACCATCCTGGGTCCACACCTCCTTGGAGATGCTTGCTTAAGATGTTAAAGTATAAGTCTCCATGACCAAGATGACTTGAACACCGCAAGTCAAAGGAACATCGCACTTAAGCTGCAGTAAGAACTTCACTGACATGTCTATATATAGATTACCATATGAAGTTTTACAGCCAGTCACTCCAATGAACTAGTTTCCTTAACTAGCATTCATGTTTATCTCCGGACATCCCAATGTCACCAGCCAGTGAGAATCAGCTGATTATAGAATAACCCATGCTAGTCTCAACAGAATTGACATTGTCCGTATTTATCAATTCATCGACTAGGGATACTTTCAATACTTCACAATTACACATGTAGAGATAATCACTAGTTGTGATCCCATCATAAATTCTCTTATGCTGTGAATTATATTGCGGACATTCAGTAGATGAGTTTAAGATCCTAATCAAATACACAAACATATATACTCAAATAGTGAATTATCATTTATTAAAATAAATGTTTGCAATCATAAGGCGATTGCCTTAGGACACTTCTCTCATATCACTAACACCAACTCCCTGATCGGTCACCAGACCGATCCAGCTTTGATCAATTTCACCCTAAGTCAAGAGAACAGACTCCCTAGCCTTCTCTGACTCGTGCTCAGTCCTCCGGACCAAGACTCCGTGCCCAGCTTCACTCACCGCGACTTCATTCAATCTAGCTTCCTCGCTAGGACCTGGCTTCACTCACCAGGGTTTCGGTCACCCGACTGTTAGTGATATGAGAGAAGTGTCCTAAGGCAATCGCCTTATGATTGTAAAACATTTATATTAATAAATGATAATTCACTATTTGAGTATACATGCTTGTGTATTTGATTGGGATCTTAAACTCATCTACTGAATGTCCGCAATACAACTCACAGCATAAGAGAATTTGTGATGAGATCACAACTAGTGATTATCTCTAAATGCGCAAATGTGAAGTATTGAAAATATCCCTAGTCGATGAATTAATAAAAACAGACACTATCAATTCTGTTGAGACTAGCATGGGTTATTCTCTAATCAGCTGATTCTCACTGGCTGGTGACATTGGGATGTCCGGAGATAAACATGGATGCTAGTTAAGGGAACTAGTTCATTGGAGTGACTAGCTGTAAGACTTCATATGGGAATCTACATGTAGATATGTCAATGAAGATCTTACTGCGGCTTAAGTGCGATGTTCCTTTGACTTGCGGTGTTCAAGTCATCTTGGTCATGGAGACTTATACTTTGACATCTTAAGCAAGCATCTCCAAGGAGGTGTGGACCCAGGATGATCGGGTATAAGCCGAAGTGCCCGAAGATGTTTGAACAGCCTATAAAGGATTCACCACTCCTTGCGAGGAGATGTATACCCAGGCCTATCGTCGGATTGTTACTCAAAGCCTCTGGCCAGAGCATATCATGTTTAGAGTGAGAGTCTCTAAAATACATGAGAGTAATTAGAAATCCAAAGGACGAGTAAGACATTACTTGGGCTAGGCGTGACGTAGTCAGCCTAGTGGGGACTGACACCATTGACCGTGTCCTGAACCAAGTGGGTATAAGGTGGTGAAGGGAATGGGGCATGATTCATTAGAGCTGCTGAAGGGTTTCAGAATAATTTCTTCTGAGGTCAAACCGTTGATCTTTCGATTAATTGGGGATCATGATGTACTACTAGGTGCCACTCATGATCGTTCTATAATTAGTTAATTATAGACGGCCAACATAAATCGAAAGCCTATTTAGTCACACGCACTACGAGTAATCCGAGGGATTTAAAACGAGTTGAAAATTGGATTTTCCGATCAAGAGAAATAAGTCGAATCTGAGTTAGTCAGAGGCGCGATGGAAGCTAAAAATGGCTAAGCCTTTTGAATGCTTTTTGGGCGAATTAAATGAGTTTAATTCGCGACGGTCCGGGTTGGGTTTGGCCGACCAAAGAGGGTGTTAACCCCTCTTTGGTGGCCGGCCAAATAAAAGGAGAAAACCAAAAATAATTGGTTTAATTAATAAAATAAATCTAGCGTGATTTATTTTATAAATTATGGATAAATAAATTTGTATAAAGAAATTTATATAAATAAAATTTATAGAAATTTATTCTTTTATGGAAGATTAAAATAATCCATGAGTTGGTTCATTTTAATTTTATAAAATCAATTATGAATTGATTTATCCATAATAAGAAAGTTTATAAATTTCTTATAAAATTTATTCCATAATTTAAAGAGAAGAAGAATTAGTTTTTATTATAAATTAGTTTATAATAAAGACTTGGTTTAAACGGAATTAATTCATAAGAATTTATAGGATAAATTTCTTATGATAAATAATTAGTTTTATTATAAAGTTAGTTATAATAAAATTCATAAGAAAATTTATAGGATAAATTCTTATGATAACTAATTTGTTTTATTATAAATGGTTATAATAAAACTAGGATTAAAAGGAATAAGCAATAAGAAAATTTATAAGATAAATTTCTTATAACTAATTCCGTTAATTCGTTAATTTGGTTTAGAGGGAGACTTAGCAAAGGAGTTGCTACTATATATAGGAACCAAAGGCTAGCCCTTAATTCCAATCAAGTGATTATTATTGGAGCTCTCCCTCTCTCTCTTCTCTTCTCTCCTCCTTCTCTTCTTCTTTCCTTAGGGCCGGCACACCCTAGTTCCTCTAGGGCCGGCGCCCAATCACAACACCAAGGAGGTGTTGCCGTGAGCCACTAGAAGAAGAAGAACCCGAACAAGAAGAAGAAGAAGCGGATAGCGACTCCTCTCCTCTCGGAATTCGATTCCGTTGCTTCTTGTTGGTTAGTTTCTAACTCCTCTCTTGATCTTTCAAGTTGTGCCTATAGAGAATCTAGTAGTTCTCGTCGGCACAAAACTCGTGACTTTGCGAAGTCATCCCGAAGAGAACGCGGCGTGGACGCGAATAGAGGCGAAGCTTCCAAGGGACGCTACGGTTGGATCTCGTCCCTTACTTCGATTTACGCGAGGTACTTGGTAAATTAGTTTACATTTCGCAAACTTTTATTTTATGATTATGTCGATACACTATAAGGTTGCATGCTAGATACGAAGTTAAAATAATTTAGGAAATTATTTTATGCAAACACTTCCGCTGCACGTAAAAATTTTGAATTTTACGAACTCGTATCCTTGTCGACATGCACCCGGTCCCAACAGTGGTATCAGAGCGAGGTTAGTGTTCGACTTAATCAAATAATTGTTTTGTGGAAAACTTTGTCATGATCTCAATTTCGGAAAATTTTTTCAATTATGGAAACTTTCAAATTATAATAAATTTTAGATTTAGGAATTTCAAAGTTTGGAAATCCTCATGAAATTTCGCAAGCGTTTGAAATTTTCTATTTTCTGAAATTTTATAATAATTTCGAAATCTTCCCATCTTTGGAAACTTTCCAATTTTGGAAATTTTTCTATTTTAAAAATTTTCCAATTTTGGAAATATGTAAGTTTCCTTTGTACCAGAAACATACAATTATTCTGAAAATCAATTTTCGAAATCTCGCAATTTTGGGCACTTTCTTTTAAGAAAGTCTAGACAAATTCATGCACAGTTAATTGACAATTAAATTTGAATTGGTTTTTAAATTGACAATAAAATTCTTTATTTTGGATTGAGCCTCGGGGAACCGTCCAATTTAAAGTTAGTTGTTGTAATTTAATTTCCCAATTTTTAATTGAAATTGTCATGTTTGATTGGATTGAGCCTCGGGGAGCCGTCCAATTGGATTTACAACACATTACTTTTCCTTGGGTATCTGAGCCTCGGGGAGCCACCCTTAGAAAATAATTTGTTGTAATTAATTAAATCCATGAATAAAATATGTTTGAAGAGGTGATGCTCTTACATATTGTTGTCTCCAAAATTAATTAGGAAAATGGTTTCCTATAGAGTTTCTTAAATGAGATTTTCATGAAAATAATATGTGGTTGAATTAAGGATTTGTCTCTTAATTTAATAAGATTTGATTTAGAGAAATCAAAGTCTTGAACATATTATTTCCGAAATTAATTATGACAATTTAGGAAATTGTTTCCCAAAACAATTCCTTTAATAAAGTATGAAATTATAATTAGGAAATCCGGTTCCTAATTTAATTCATGAGACTTGATAAATTAAGTCACATACATACTTTGTTAAGGAAATCGTTAGTCATGACATAATTTTATGTCATGAATGTGCTTAAAAGGAATGAGACCCAAAACCCCTTACAAAATATTAAGGCTAACACCTTCCATTAATATGGTTAGAATCGGAGTTTTGTTTCTCGCTTGGGTTGATGGACACATCCATGCCCGACTTGAACCTCAACATGTTCAAACCATGGAATTAGTTTATGAATAATATAGTTCGAGTCAGAGGTCAATCATTAGTTTTGGTTGTTGGACACATCCAAGCCTGACTAAGCGGTTGAATGAGCTCCAACCATATTAAAACTATTTCTTGATTAATGGGTCAGCCTTAAGCTTGGAGCATCGATTTGTTGTGCCACAGCCAAGGTCGATGTAAAGAGAGGTGCAGTTGGGTGCTATGTATAATGATACATACTTGTTAATGAGTTAACAACCCAATGTTTTATGCAAACATTCAATTAGTTGATAGCATAATGTGATAGTTACATATATGTGATGTGTAATCGGTATAATTACCTACCTTCATAGCTAAGAAGAACTTGATGGCCACAGCCATGGTTGTTCTTATCTATGGTTGGATATCAACCTATTTGGAGATGTTCCTACGATCTCCCGAATTGATAATAAGGGTGACTCAATTCGTAAAATAAATAGGATTTAATTTATGTATGTTGATACATTCTTTAATAAATCTTCTCACATAATCTCAATTTGTATTTCTAGGTTAATCACTCGATCATGTCTTCTCTGAATTTGCGTTCCATCTTGGACACCAACAAATTAACTGGGCCTAACTTCATGGACTGGCTTCGAAACCTGAGGATAGTCCTCAAGGCAGAGAAGATTGCTTATGTCCTTGAAAATCTACTTCCCTCAAATCCTCCAGCAGATGCAACTCCAGACCAATTGGTGGCCTATCAGAAACATGTGACCGATTCTGAACTTGCAAGTTGCATCATGCTAGCCTCTATGATACCTGAGCTGCAAAAGCAGCATGAGCATATGGATGCTTATACCATCATCTTCCATCTTAATGAGTTGTTTGAAGAGCAAGCGAGATCCGAAAGGTTCGAAGTCTCCAGACTCCTCTTCACAACTAAGATGCAAGAAGACACTTCCGCCTCGCAGTTTGTGCTAAAGATGTTGGGTACATTGAGCGACTGAACACACTCGGTTTTGCAATGGATCATGAACTAAGTATTGACTTAATTCTGAGTTGTTTGCCCAAAAGTTATTCGCAATTTGTGATGAACTATCGGATGAACAAGCTGGAAACTACCATTCCTGAGTTAGTCAACCTGCTGAAGTCTGTAGAGCCTTCTATAAAGCAGGAACAAAAGGCAGTTCTGTTAGTTGGTTCCTCGAAGAAAGGTTCTAAGAGGAAGGCCAAAGAACAGAATAAGGGAAAGAAGAAAAAGGCTAAAAAGACTGAAAAGAAACCAAAAGGCACTTGCCATCATTGTGGCAAGGAGGGTCACTGGCGAAGAAATTGCAAAGTTTATCTTGAGTCCTTGAAGAAGAAGGCATCCGATGCCCCGTCCTCTTTAGGTATCTTCGTTATTGAATGTCACTCTATTTCCTCAAATACCTGGGTACTTGATACTGGGTGTAGCTCACATATATGTAATGACATACAGGGGCTAAGGAATAGAAGAAGACTCGTCAAGGGAGAAGCAGATTTGCGAGTTGGAAATGGAGCAAGGATTGCTGCTGTTGCCATCGGAACATATTTGCTAAAGCTCCCGACTGGACGTATCTTAGAACTGGATAATTGTTATTTCGTTCCTTCGTTAATAAAGAACATTGTATCTATTTCATGTTTGAATGAAAAAGGTTATCATTTGACTTTTAGTAACAATTGTTGTTACATAACTTTAAATGGCGTTCTTTATGGGAATGGAACTTTGTGCAATGGCATCTACACGTTAGATTTATCCAGTGACGTTTTCAATATCGAAGTTAGCAACAAACGTGCTCGAATAGATAATCGAATAGACTCCTACACTGGCATTGCCGTCTTGGCCATGTAAGTAAGAAACGCATGACCGAATTGCACCGATGTGGAATTTTGGAATCATTTGAACCCGATTCATTTGATACATGCGAATCGTGCTTAAAAGGCAAGATGACCAAATTACCCTTTACCGGAAAAGGTAATCCAGTGGGAGAATTGCTTGGTCTAATACATACTGATGTATGTGGACCAATGTCAACTCTTGCACAAGGAGGCTATAGCTACTTCATCACCTTTATCGATGATCACTCACGATTCGGGTACGTGTTCTTGATGAAACACAAATCTGAAGCCTTTGAGAAATTCAAAGAGTTCAGAAATGAAGTAGAGAAACAGCTTGGCAAAAGTATTAAAATACTTCGATCCGATCGGGGTGGTGAATACTTAAGTCAAGAGTTTCAAGATTATCTAAGGGACAATGGGATATTATCCCAATGGACTCCGCCATATACACCACAGCATAATGGTGTATCTGAGAGGCGCAACCGAACCTTGATGGACATGGTTAGGTCGATGATGAATCATGCAACTCTTCCAAAATCCTTTTGGGGTTATGCACTTAAGACAGCTGTTTATTTATTAAACAGAGTCCCGACCAAGGTAGTCTCTACTACTCCATATGAGATTTGGAATAGTAAGAAACCTCACTTAACTCACCTTAAGATATGGGGTTGTCCTGCTTACGTGAAGCGGGTTGTATCAGACAAATTGGATGCTAAGTCTGATAAATGTCTATTTATTGGATACCCTAAGGAAACGAAGGGTTACCAATTCTATCATCCCTTGGAACAAAAGGTGTTTGTTTCAAGGCATGCTGTATTTCTAGAAAAAGAATTTCTTTTACAAGAAAACAGTGGGAGTGGCTTTGAACTTGATGAAGTTCAAGAAACTCCAATAGACATTACAGAGACACCGAGTCTAGGCCCACAACCGATAATTCATAATGATGAGCTATCAGTTGAACCTAAAACTACACCACCTCTTCGTAGGTCTGATAGGACACGCAACATTCCAGAGAGATACGGATTTCTCGTAAGTGAATCGAACGACGTGTTGCTCATTGGCGATGACGAACCTATCAGTTATGAAGATGTTCTGAAAAGTTCAGAAAGGGACAAATGGCTTGAAGCCATGAAGTTGGAAATGGATTCCATGTACGAAAATCAAGTATGGGACTTGGTTAACCCACCTGAAGGGATTAAACCCATAGGGTGCAAGTGGGTTTTCAAGAAGAAAACCGACATGGAAGGTAATGTTGTTACCTTTAAGGCTAGATTAGTGGCAAAAGGATATCATCAGAAACAAGGAATTGATTATGACGAAACCTATTCGCCAGTAGCTATGCTTAAATCCATTCGGATGCTCCTAGCCATAGCAGCTCATTATGATTATGAGATTTGGCAAATGGATGTGAAAACAGCTTTCCTTAACGGAAACCTGCTTGAGGACGTATACATGATACAGCCTGAAGGTTTCACATCGGTTGATAAAACCAAGGTATGCAAGCTTCGACGATCCATATATGGACTGAAGCAAGCATCTAGGAGCTGGAACATCCGTTTTGATGAGACAATCAAAAAGTTTGATTTCTCACAAAATCCTGACGAACCTTGTGTGTACAAGAAGGTTAGTGGGAGTGCAGTCGTATTCCTAGTATTATATGTCGACGACATCTTACTTATAGGAAACGATATTTCAGTCTTACAGACAGTTAAAATTTGGTTATCCAAAACTTTCTCCATGAAAGACCTGGGAGAAGCAACCTATATCCTTGGGATTAGAATCTATAGAGATAGATCAAAACGGTTGCTCGGTCTTTCGCAGTCTACATATATAGACCGAGTGCTAAAAAGGTTTAGAATGTCGGAATCCAAGAAAGGTTACCTTCCCATCAGTCATGGGATCAACCTTTCAAAGTCTATGTGTCCGCGCACAAAAGACAAGAGGATTTGCATGAATAAGATTCCCTATGCATCCACGATAGGATCTATCATGTATGCTATGTTATGTACTAGGCCTGATGTATCGTATGCTTTGAGCGTCACAAGCAGATACTAGTCGGATCTAGGAATGGATCACTGGGCGGCTGTTAAGACAATCCTTAAGTACTTAAGAAGAACTAAGGATGTGTTCCTAATATATGGAGAAGGAGATTTGGTAATACG
>JAGFNQ010006093.1:0-31595 GCA_024364735.1 Boesenbergia rotunda
GAGCTTGCAATGAACAATGTTAGGGTTTTAATCCAAGCGATCCAATTAGAGAATTTAGCATTTGTCAAGCCTTAAGTTTTTCTCATGGCATGAGAAATAACTAAAGTTCTTAATTTCTCATCACACTAGGCTGGCATACGTACATTTAACTTATATAGATAGATAAGTTAGTGTTTGCTATCCTTATTATTATTTCCTTCTCTTCTATGTAACTGGAGCATTAGCATGACGGACAGGCTTCAATCGGAATTCATTGGCTATCAAAAACATTGTACCTGGAGGACCGAACAGTCAGGCTGCGACTATGGTAGATTATTTTATAGCTTCATCATTGCTGCTATTTAATTCTATGCTTTGTCCTTGCACAATGATGATGGCAGTTCTCATGCCTTTTGTTGCTTGTGATCTTTGTGATCACTTTTTTTTTCTGGTAGTTACTCTCTATACTTATGAGAATTATAATTTGATATGATTAATTTTCTCCAAAAATATCACGCCCCTAATGATCCATATTTGCTCGAAAATCGAATAATATCTCGACGGATAATATAAAACTTATATTACATTATCTCACACCATATCATAATCACAGTCACAAGCGATTGATAATAACAGAAGAAATAAATACAGGACATCCACGTAGTTTATTAATGTCCAAATAATAAATAATCTAAACTCCGTAAAGTAAATGCAAATAAATAAAAAACCATGACATAAGTACGGTTTACAACGGAACGATAAAATATCAACACGTTCGCTACGGAAATAAAATAACTTCTCTAGAAAAATAATAAACAAACTCAAATCGGAAACTCGACAATAAGGGACGGTAGATGGATCCTCCCTTGTGGCACGAGACGTAGCTACCTACTACATGAAACAAAAAAAGAAAACAGACGGTAGTGAGTCTGGGATCGAACTCTGCGGATATACTGAACAGATAAATGCATGGTATAAACAAGGTAATAAAAATAGATGTAAAGAAGGTATGCAGTCTCCAAAAAAATAGAGTACACCACAAATATAAAAACATACCTATAGGGCATGATCAAAAACTCTCATACCAAATCCATAAGTTGCTCATGCCATTGAGCAAATCCAGATCAAATAACAAGTGCAAATCAGATACGTATATGCATGTCAATCAAGTACAACAATCATAGCTCAAACAAATATCAGATGCGTCGTATACAAATGATGCAATGACCTGGATCACCCCTGCAACTATCGCACATATCTACGAGGTCGATCGGGCAAGAGCTGTGACAACTATACGCCCTCGTAGATCTATCTCCTATGAGTGGTCGAGTAGACAAGATCCTGGGAGAAAAAAAAATCTTAATCCTGAACCCCAATACACGGGGGAGCACAACCGTTCTGTATCAAAGACCCTAGGGAAGCATAACCGCTCTAATACCCAAGAACAAGGAGGAACAACCTCTAACTCCAAGAAGGGGAACACAACCGCTCTAGTCCCAACGGGGGAGCACAACCGCTCTATATCAAAGACCCCCAGGGGATTACAAACTACTCTAATACCCAATAACAAGGAAACAACCTCTAAATCTTGGAAGGGGAGCACAACCGCTCTAGTACCCAACAGGGGAACACAATCGCTTTATGTATTAAACAGGAAAACAAGCAAAGTAGAACTATGATAAATAAACCTATTCAGACAACGGAATAACTATGCATTTAAAGATAAAAGGAGCTAAAGAATTAAGCAAGAAGTACCTGTCTCGTAATATAGTGTGTATCCAAAAGAATCTCCGCGGTCTAATACACGCAAACGATCAATGCCTTTAGAAAGAATAGAAAGTGAATCCAAATCGATGGCAGGAGTGGATTTTCTTCGATAGTTTCAGAGTGTCAGCGAATTGCTATCAGTCTGTAAACTTTATAAAAGTTGCACTGCAATTGTCTCCTCTCGTGCAAGCTGATAGTTGCATGACAGATAAAATGTGTAACTAAAAGCTGGTTATCTACTTCTTGGGCGGTCGCTGGATGAAGTAACTGAGCGGACAATCGGAGGCAAAATCACAAAACTGACATTTCCAATGATTAACGAGGTTTTTCCAATCAACCTCGGGCACAACTCAAAGCCCTTGTTAATCTGTTTCTTGAGCCAACTAGAATCATAGGGAAAAGAGTATTCTTCTAGTAATGACTGATCGGATTGCAACTCGTATCTCAGGAGAAGCTGTTCGTCGGATTGGGATAGCAGACTGGATGTGTCTCGGAAATGCGATAATATATCATCAAGAGTCTTTAAGTCAAGTCCAAATGAATCGATGTATTTCTTGACGTCTCCAGTCAGTGTGTATTGGCGATCCAATACAAAGCGACGAAAGAAATGTTCTGTGGGGAAGGAATTGGTCACCAAATTGTCCCAGAGGAATTTGTAGCACATCTGCTGAAGTCTTGCATTTCTCTTTTGTGCTGCAGAAGGCACTGTTGCTTTGTGACGTGTCTTTGTATCCACCAACAAAGCTAAACCAGCACCTCCATCTCTTGAGATCCTAATTTCATCAATCACTCCCACCATCCATACAGAACCAGCTTTCATAGCTTCAGTTCTCTTTGGCTTTCCCCGGCGAAGCAAAAACTCCATTTGCTTTTCGCACCATTCCGTGGCAGTGAAGTCAGTAACAGAAAGCCCCCTTTTGGAACGAAATTGACTGAGAAGGGAGATCTAGGCTCCTCAATGTCCGACGACGAGGCGAAGGAACGAGGCCCTGGGGAGGTCGGCGGAACGGAGGCGCAGGGGAGGATAGAGGGAAGGGAAGAGAAGAGGGCTAATCGGGAGGATGAAGAGAAGCAAGCGGAAGAGGCGAGTGGAGGCCAGGGCAGCTTCGATGAACGCCATCTCTTCCGCCGGACGAGGAGGTAGATGCGGTGTAGGTGCTCGTGATGGCGAAGGAGGAGGAAGAAGACGACCGGCTGCTCGGTGTTGTGGTCTCTCGCGTGGAGGAGGAGATCGCGCAATCCCTCGCACGATTAGGTTTCGCGATGGCGGCGTCGGGAAGAACACACTGACGACGGGAGCGGAGGAAAATGAAAGAAATGAAAAACAAAAACCAAAAAAGAATTTTGAGAGGAATTGTTGGATTTTATTAATTATCATCTACAAAGCCCTCCCTTTTTGGATATTTAAACAAAAAAAAATCAGTTATTATGATGGACACTTTTGTAAGGCATTTTGCGATGGTTCCCCAAATAAATTTCATCATGATTAATTTTCTGAGATGTTCTGTGCATTTAAAATTCTTTTTAGGAAATACTTAATTCTCATATTTTATCATGCACAGGGACACGGTTGGGAAGGAGAGATTTAGGAGCTTGATCCCAAGTTATATTCGAGACTCTTCTGTTGCGGTCATTGTATATGATGTTGCAAGTATGATGCTTGCTCAACTTCTTCTCAGAATTTGCCATTGAAACTTGATCATGCTTTTTAAATTGTTCATAAGGGTGTGAGTACTTTTTTCCCTGCTTTTTCTTTTACATTGTTTTTCTTATGAGGTCATTTTCTTGTTGGTTCTACTTCTCAGAAATTTTATTAACTACTTTTTGTTTGTGCTGTAAGCCGACAATCCTTCTTAAATACTTCAAAATGGATCGAAGAGGTTCATACAGAGAGGGGAAGTGATGTCATCATTTTCCTTTTTGGAAACAAAACTAACCTTGTTGACAAAAGGTGATTGTCCAGACAACTTATAAAAGAAAAACAAAAATTTATCTCCCTTAACTATTTATGGAAATATTCCTTGGGTTAATGTACTGGGGAAATCTGGTATATGGTTATAATGTGAAAATCTGTTTGCAACAAAATGGTAAATTTGTTGTCAAATATTGTGGACTGTAGTAAGCATGGAAAATAATGTGGCTTCTAGTACAAGTTGTGGACTAAAGTATTTCATGGCAACACAAAGTAGTTTGTAAAATACAGAGAAACTGAACACCAAAACAATCAATAGATTACAAGATTGAGACCCAATTCACAATTTTATTGAGTCACAAATATATTTTTTTTATTGTCATTGCTGAGCAAGTTATACTTCAAGCATTGATTTTTAAAGATTACAATTTTTAAATGCATTAGTCCATCTCTAGCCAGCCCTTCCAAGTAAACTACTAGATTGATAGTCAAGTTTGATGAGATGGTTGATGTAAACTTGAAATCAAATTCATCCCAGTCACAGTCAATCTGGAGGATGTAGTTGTGGCACTTATTTGGGTTGCTCCTGGAATTGTTGGCTTCTATCAATTGTCAATACTCCATCAGCCTACTTAAATTGGAAATTTCTTTAGTGAGATGTCCATCAACTAGTCTCGTTTCATTTGAGTAATAATGTTACATCCAACATGTTCATACCCGACCATGCTGTAGGGCTCATTTATTTTGCAATTGCTGGGAGTTGTGCTTGGCTTTAGTTCAAGAGTAGAGTTTAAACTACTCTTTGTTGCTACAACTACAAAGAGTAGTTTAAACTAGAAGACAGTGGCGTCAGTTTTTTTAACTCAGAGGTGCCATGAATAGAGTTTATTGTTCAATTCCCTGTTGCACAATATACAGTTTATCAAGAAATGAGATGCAGCCCATTGGTGGATTTTTGAATCTTTTATGTTGTATTATCTTGTGGTGTGTGAAGAGATTGTGGAAATTAAAAAGATTATAGAAAACAAAATGAAATTTTCCAATAAGAGAGCATTTAGTGTAATGAGTGTTTTTTTTCCATAAATGGTGTCTGAGAAAAGAATAAGAGATGATTGAAAGGGTTTTTATACCATATATCATCATATTATTAATATTGTTTCCCTGTGTGGACTTGCAATAGACCTGCATATATCCAACTATATTACATTGCTCCTCTTCTCTTGTGCGATCAAGTTAAATTTCCCTTCTAATGAAGTTGATTCTTTTCTTTTCCATTAAAAAGAAAGTTGATTGTGAAGTTCTACATTCCATAGAATAATTTGAAGTAATGCTTCTATGAAGAGATATTAGCTATTTGTTTTCATTGTTTTGCATAGGCATAGATGTCGAACTATGTTAGACAATTTGGAAGTGACAAATTAGGACATTTATCGTAGTAAAGTTTATTATGTAGATGATGGATGTCCTCAATACCAAGAGAAGATATTACTGAGATACGTCCCCAGTGATTTTCTTTGATTGAAATTTAAAGAAAAAAATATACAAGAATAATTGTAATATGCCGGGAAAATAGGACTTAAATGAGCAGGCTAAAGTCTCATTTTATTTATAAAAGAAAATAACTGCAAAACAGCAAAAATGTCTGGTAGTGCACCGGTCGGTCACCTGAACTTGACGAAATCGGACAACTTCCGAGAGAGGTCCGAGCGGAGCAAAGGCCCTTCGGCGGACTCGTGGCGCCGGTGGTGCGCCAACCTAGGCACGCCGTTGGCATCCCCAACCTCGGCCGCCCAGGACCGCTGCCGGGAGGCGCCGGCGGCCACCAACGGGCTGCAGCACGCGCCAAACCCGGAGAGCTCGCCGCCGACACTCTGGTGGCGGTGCCTCCCGGTTGCAGCTCTCATCGGAGGCGGCGTCAGCCGATACGACGGCATGGCCGACGCAACATCGGACCAGGCGTCTCCCTCCGTCCGCCCGAAGCCGCTGCCTCCGCCGCTCGCCGGCGATTCGACTTCGCGCCCTTTCCCCTTCGCGCCCGAAGTCGCCACTGTGAGCTTCTTCTTATTCTTCTTCCGTCGGCCACGTAGAATATCGGGAAGCCAGCTGCGTTCCTCACCGGAGCCACGGCGGCCGAAAAAGGCGGACAAAATGGAGGAATACGACCGCCGGGAACGACCAGCGGCCACACGGGACGCATAAGGGGAAACAGAGCGTGGGAACTCCATCGACGACGATAAATCCGGCGACGGCGCGACCTGCGCCTCAGTGGTGAGGGCGAGGAGGCGCTCCCGGAGGCAGGAGGCACAGACGCCAACGCCGCGCTCCCACGGATGCCAACTACACTTCATCTCCTCCGCTGCTTCGATTTCCGAAGCAGCAACAAGCTAATTTATTGGAATCCGTGTACATACTTCGAATCTCCAACTTTTTTCATTTCATTATATATTTACTGCTTCGCGGATGACTTGATTTGTCAAGTCAAGCAAGCAAGCAAGATTGACTTCGTCTAACTGCAGCGTTTGACGGTCAACGTGGAAATTGAAGCAGCTTGAAAATGTCAAATTTAACGATCTTGCTGTTGTTTCTACCAGGACAAGAACGATGATAGTTGGAAAGAATTGCCCTGATTTTTTGTGGTGTGGATTAAGAAATATAGACTTAGATTATGGTTCTGTCAACGTGACGTGCACTGCAATGCAGGAGACCTTGAAGTCAATGGAAGTCGACGCGTTCTGCCCGGAAAGAACGTTGCAACTGTAACTGTGGAAGTCAACGTCCCTCGGAGCCAGGTCGACTGTTCCGCTGCAACTCTCCTACACGACTTACGTGGAGCACTAGAAGAACTTTGTGAGGGTTCTTCTAAAGCCACAGAGTAAGCAAGGGGATCTCATTGAGTATGAATCAGTTGAAAAGAATTTAGAAATTTTGTGTAGATTTATTTTCCATACAAATGATAAAATATAGAAGAATCAAATTCAATTGTATGATGTAATGCCCCGACCAAATTCAATTGTTAGAATATCTTAATTTAAATATTTCTCGATACTAATTTTGTTAGGTTTTCCCATGCTAAATGCAAATTTAGGATAATTCGTGCTGACACGCATGTAAACAAATTATAAAAATGCAGAAAAAATCTTTATGCTATTTTATTACCTTATAAATAATATCTTAAATACCATCTTAAATAGTATAATTATGAAATTATGGGAGTTTTTACCTGAATACTTAAATAATATCCTTTGAATAGGCCATTTATTAATGCAAAGACAAAAACCCAAACCATATGGCCACGAGTGAAATTTGATCATTTCAAGTTCATCTAAGTGTTATTTAAAACAAATCGTTTAATAAATCCAAAGGTCTAAGAAATACGACAATGGGACCCTAGTAAAATTTAGGCACTTTAAATTTATATAATAATTTTAGTGCGAAAAAGAACTATAACCGAGAGCAAAGTCTATCCAATTTTTATAATTAAAATGGTTACATGACCGCGTAGAAAATTCATGAAATTATTAAATCATTTATGTAAATTTTTAAATGACTAAATCGTATGATCTTTCCTAAAATACTCTCAATCAATCGATTAATACAAAAATAAATCGATTGATTAATGTAGATTTTTTTTAACAAAGTTGATTTTGAATTAAATCGATTGATCCATCAAATAATCTCGGATTGACATGAAATTTTCTCCTATATATTCGTCTATTTCTTCTAATTATATTTATGTCATCAAACATCAATTTAACTCAATATATTGAGAGTAGTGATTTTTTTTAACACGAATATATTCAAAAAAACTAATTTGTATTCAAAAAATTACTACTCTCAATATATTAAGTCAAATTGATATTTGAAGACATGAATATAATTGAAAAAATTAGATAAACAAATAAAAGTGAATTTAATAACAATTCAAGATCATTTTGTAAATCAGTCGATTTTATCCAAACGATCTCGAATTGTCATGAACTAGCTCTTATGCGCTTGTCTAATTTTTCTGATTATATTCATGTCGTCAAATATCAATTTGACTCAATATATTGAGAACAATAATTTTTTTAACACGAATTATATTTTTCGAATACATTCATATTCAAAAATTCGTTGCTTTTAATTTATTGAGTCAAATTGATATTTGATGGCGTTAATATAATTAACAGAATTAGTTGA
This sequence comes from Boesenbergia rotunda, assembly GCA_024364735.1. Lineage (NCBI taxonomy): Eukaryota > Viridiplantae > Streptophyta > Magnoliopsida > Zingiberales > Zingiberaceae > Boesenbergia > Boesenbergia rotunda. The sequence goes on from JAGFNQ010006093.1 coordinate 7,838, forward strand.
ATACATAAGAACTAGTTTCATATCAATTTGAGATCGTTTGATCTATCAATTAATTTCATTCAAAATCATCTTTGATAAAAAAAAATCTAAATTAGTTGAGTGATTTAAAAAAATCTAAATTAGTTGAGTAATTTCAAAATCAGTCGACTGATATATTTAAAATTTCAAAAGTGTGAAATTAATTCGACTGATGAAAAAATCAACTGATTAATGAAATTTGTCATTTGATTTTTTTTATCAGTCGACTGAATTTATCAGTCGATTAATTGAGGGTATTTTGAAAAGTGGATACGTGATTTAGTGTTAAGATATAGAAAATTCGGGGGGCTAATTACAAAAATTCCTAAAAATTGAGGGCTTGGAATGGATTGTCTATATTAATTGGGTCTTTTTGTAAAATGCCAATACTAATATATTTGCTCTAAATTTCTTTTTCGCACAATTCCTCTCTTTTCTCCCTGACGTCGCACCCGAGCCTTATGTTCCTTCCTCCCCTCTCGTGTTCGCCCGATCACAGACCCCTCCTCGCGTGACTCTCGTGTTCGCCCGATCACAGACCCCTCCTCGCGTGACTCTCATCGCTGCAGCCCCTGCTCGCGATCCTCCTTCTGTCTTTCGATCCCTCCATCTCCTTCTCCTCTTCCCGCAAACGAGTCTTCTTCTCGGTGGAGTTCTCGCCGTCGCCCATCAGGTATTACCACTCGTGCGTGAGCTTGGATTTGGGGGAGCTCTGTTGTGGAAGGGTTAATTCGAGTGAGGCTACAAGCTCGCTAGATCCGGAGTGAAGGGGTTGTGCCGGCGCCAATTCACGACATTGATCGTTTACGTGTATTTGATCATGGAGGTTCTTTTGAATACACACTATATTACGAGACGGATACTTCTTACTTGATTCTATAGCTATTTACCTTTAAATGTATGATTATTTTGTTATCTGAGTAGGATTATTTATCTTAGATCTATTCTACTTGTTGTCCTGCTTAATACTTTTTCTATGCTTGACATTTGAGTTAAAGTTTAAATTTTCAATTATACAATCTCGACTCTTGATTTCTGATTTAAATAGTACCACTCGTACGCATGTATTCTAGAATTATCATGTGATCTATCTAGAGTGTGGTTGGCTTTAGATATACTCGTTCCAATAGATTAGTTGCATGTTTATTTATTATAATTTTAATTTGATACTTGTGTTCTGATTGGTTGCATGACTTGATTGGGTTGCGTACATTGGTTTCATGTACCATATTGCATCGATGCATCCTAATAGTTATTGGCTTTCTTATGGTTAAGCTCGTCGTTAGTCATATAGTGGTCTGCCTAGTCAACTACTCGAGTAGTGGTAGTTGTCAGAGTGTAAGCAGTCATCTTGTTGTGCTTCACTCAACTACTTAGGATTAGAGGTAGTTGGAGTTGTAGTCGATAATGACACCCAGGCCCGGCTTAAGGCACAGGCCACTAAGGCCTGTGCCTAGGGCCCCAACTAATCTAGGGCCCATTATTATTATATATATAATATTAAAATTTAATTATTTTTTATCTGCATGCAGCCATGCGTGATTGCTTCACCCAAAAATCACGCGTTTGCCACCCAAAAATCCTTGGAAATTTCATTAAATCATTGCCAAACGCGTACCAATAATTAATTTGGTATTCATTGAATCATGCAGCCATGCTTGGAAAACTCATTCCAATTTCCAAAACTCAACGCACGAATAATTAATTTCATATTAATTATAATTATTTTATTATCATAAAAATTTTATTTAGGACTATAATAGGTTAAGACTATGACGTTTTTTCATTCTATTTTATATGTCATTAGCTCAGTTTTCTCAAGAGCCAACAAGCATTAGTTTTATTTCCTCATCAGTGATTTTTTAAGAAGACATCCTTCTTCTCAAGGCTCAAACCTCCCTCGCTTGGTATTCGGTAATAATTTTTCACTATTTTCTTTTTCCAATCTTAAAAAATTATTAAAGATTAAAAAATAATTTAGCCTAGGGCCTCATGGAATCTTGAGACGGCCCTGATGACACCCCTCCGTTATTTACGAAGGCTTGGTAGACCCATGTGGTTAGAGGTCACACTCTCTCTTGATCTCGGGGTTAAAGGTACACTCCCCTTTGTTCCTTGAGTAGATGTGCACTCCTCCTCGGGTCTTTGATATAAAGCGGTTGTGCACTTCTTTTCTTGGCGATCGGGATTGACATGATTCTCCCAGGGATTGAGGTGATTCTCTCGACATCCTGTCCACATGACTACTCAGAGGAGATGGTTATGCGAGTATATATAGTTATCACAACCCTCAGAAATATGATGTGATGGTTGTTAGATTGGTGTATAGGGGTGATACATGTCATTGCATTATTTGCATACGATGTATCTTGTATTTGTTTAAGTCATGATTGCTACATTTGATTAACATACATATATAGATTTGATTTGTATTTATTATTTAATTTAGATCTGCTCAGTAGTACGAGCAACTTATTGATTTGGTATGGAGATTTCTGATCATGTCCTCACAAGTTATAAGGATTGTCAAGTATCTTTATGCATTTAATTATGCTCTTATTTCGGAGACTGTATACTTTATTTCTATCTGCTTGATTTACTTTATTTATACTATACATTTATCTATTCGTTATACCTGCAGAATTTGAGTCTAGATTCACCATCCCTTATTTCTATTTTTATTTTAGGTAGTTGATAGTTACAACTTATGCCGCCAGGAGTGAATCCATTTGCTAGTCTCATAGAGTCGAGTCATTATCGTTTATTCTTTAGTTTCGTATTTGGACTTGTTCTTTATTTTTGTTTTTTTTTTGGGACATGATATTGTTTTATTGTTTTAGTATATTTGTATTTATTTTTCATGGACTTTCAGTTAAACGTATTATTTTATTAGAGTTTATTATACTTATTTTTAACTGCATCGTTATGGTGTATATATTATTGTGATTGTGTGGCTGTCAGTCGTGTATGGCAGTGATATATAATAGTGAGTTAGATATATTTTAAATTTTATATTGTTTGTCGTATGGGGAGATGTTCGATTTTTGAGCTAGTATACACTGGGGCATGACATTTAGTTATTTTAAAATTTATGTAAGTGATTTGATAATTTCCAAATTTCTTTTACATAGATTCACTAAAAAGCTGCCTAAAAGTTAAAGACTCAAAAGCAAATCTAAACCATATCCTCTTAAAATTTAAATACCTAGTGATCCCCGACCTAGCTTACGGGTAGCTCGGCCAGCCAACCTAGCACCACGGAGGCCCAGTAGAGGGGCCCACGAAGACCTTACCTGGGGAATTTCCGAGCTAGGGACCCTCCCGAACCACTGACAGACCGACCCTGGTCGAGATCGGGCAAGTCGATCCCGGGCACCTCCTGACTCGGCCACCGAATCTAGTTTCCCGACCCAGGGCTAGGTCGGGAAGGTCAGTCCTCAGTACCCGTAGATCTGACAACCAGTAGACCTAAGAGATGGCAAAGCAGATATAGTTCGGTCAACCCCCGACTCATGGCGTACCCTGTGTCACTCGACTATACTACACCCGACCCGGGCGATACCACTCGGACCCGTCGATCGTCCATCGGTCTCTGAACCAGTCTTTCCTTACGCCGCCCCTACATCAGGACACCCTAGGGACCACCATGACGTCAGGGATAGTGCCAGCCTTACCCAATCATAACATACATCGCGGATATCCCGCTGACTCGGTACAGTTGTACTATCCGAGCACCCCGCGCCATGCCACGATACCTCTGGGTGCTCTCCCACGAGCTGACAAGCACCATACTCCCGTCTCAGTGACACAGATAGGGGTTGTCAGCTCCCCCAGCTATATAAGCCCCCCCCTCCTTCCTCATTCCGCAGGTATGCACAATCACGTTCTCTTCTCTTACTATTCCCGTTACTTCCCTATATTTCCCGCGGATACTGACTTGACCGTCAGAGGGCCTAACCGGGGAAATTCCTCGGCGGGTTAGCTAACAGTCGCTGTCTCACAGGTCGGCGCCAGGTCAGCAACTCGCGACACTCGGGCAACCATATGGCCCTTGAGACTTCCACCTCGTTTCGTGACAGGATCACCTAGTAAAAAGTAAAAGCAAACGAAAATCTAGAGATCAGAATAGGAATCTTTTCCGAGATCAGGATGCGTGGTCTCTATCAGTTTGGTATGTTTATTTTTTATTTTCTATAGAAAATATGATTTTTTAAAAAACGTATTTGATTTTAATTTTCCAACCTTGTTTTCAAAAAAAAATATAACATTTTTTTGGTAAACTAGAGAATAACATTTTCTGAAAAATAAAAATAGAAAATGAAGTAAACCAAACGCAAAAAGCCCCCTAAATTTCTAAAGGAACTCAATGTGTCATACAAATATCATATTAAAAATATAAAAATTTATTAGAAAATCTCCATTAATTAAAATTATCAATAAACTTTTTGTAATTTCTAATATACGACATCAACATCACATTACAAACATAAAAATCTTTTTTTTAATTTTTAATGGATAATTTTAATTTAATTTAATTTATAATTTTTTTAATATTTTAAATAATTATGATCTTTAATTTAATTTATTTATAATTTATAATTAATAAATTAATTAATATGATTTTTTTATTTTAATTTAATTTATAATTTCTATTTAATATTTAATTAATTTACAAATTTTAATTTAATTATAGTTATTTATATATTTTTAATTTATCAAATATATTTATTTCAAAAAAATAAATATAATTTTAATCATTATTATTTATTTATGAAATAAAATAATATAATTAATTTCTTTAAATTTATTTTTTAATTATTTTAAAAGGTTAAACATATAATATTATTATATCATTCATTATGCGCTTCATCTCCGTGAGAAAAAAATATATTTGAAAATATAAACAAGTTCTTATATTAAAAATCCAAGACTTCATGACTATAATGGTTTGAGTTTTTTATTTTTTGTTTTTTTTTCCGCACATCTCTCCTAAAAAAAATCCCTGCAAGATGCCCTAAGCTTGGTGTCACATTTCCAAATTACAAAGGTTTTGTGTAGTTGAGGGACCTTTCAACTTCTTTTCTTCGGATACAGTGTCAACTCTCCTGGTACTTAACCCCTTCTTCTATGCAAAGAAAACCAGAGTCTTCGCATATCTCTTTGCCGGCCCAGAAGACTCTGCTACAGCTGGTTAGAATCTGTTTCTTCTTCTTGTACGTTCAATTTGTATTCCCGTACGTCTTTCTACATCAGTCTCCTCTACATCTGCAATTGCATGCCTACTTCAGGTTGGAGGTTATTGGCACACTGGCCTCCCGATTCCTTGAATACTTTCTCTGTTTTTGCTGACGCTGTTTTTCAGATCGTGGCCGGGAATGTTCCTCCAGCCATTCTGTTGCCTGAGGACATACGCACCCCAGTTCGGAAATCACACATTGAAGAGATGTCTACTGTTCTGCAGAGTTTTGGCGTTCCTCCTCTTGTGTTCCAGCCGGAAACCGTTCTGCTACATGGCTACACTGAGGCCTTGTTCGCCAAGATACTCCGTCCTTTACAGAACTACATTAATGATGCTCTTAAGTTGGAGCGTGTGCTGCGGATCGGTATCCAGCAACGCCATTTTGATAGCTGCTGCGCTGCATCAGCCGACCAGTTCCACCATTTCCTCAGGTTCTTGAGGACTCCCGCCCGCCAGAACGCCCTGCCGCTGGTTGCTCAGGAGGGGCGGGGAGCACTTTACTGCGAAGGATTTTACCGCGCAGGAGATTGGCTGGATGGCCATGTTTGAGGCCCAGCGCAATGACCTCGCTAGGCGGCTAGACGATCTTCGTCGTGATCATAAAGCTGCCCTTGAGCTTGAGCTGTGTGAAGTCTGTCACCAGCTTGAGACTGGCTTGAACGAGATCAAGGCGGAACTCTCGCCTGCTAGTCTCTACACGCCACTTTACGATGCCGACTTCAACAAAGCGTGTTGGACTAAGTACACGCTTGAATGTCAGCGGCAGGATCAGCTACCTGTTGCGATATCCGATGCTTCCCTCCATGATGCGGTGCTAAAGTTTGGGGACCCGATTAAGCATCAACACATTGTTGATTACCTCGATGTCGGCAATCACAAGCAGCAGCTTCAGGATTACATCGTCCGAAGGCCGACGGAAAGAAGCGTTCTTCTCATTTCAAACCTTTCTTCTCGTTCTGACACTTAAATACATATATCTTACACCTCGGAAAGAAGTGTTATTCTCATTTCAAACCTTTTCTTCTGATTCTGACACATACATCTTACGCTCAAAAATATATAACTTAATCAGGACGGCTACCAACGACGACAAGAACATAATAACATCTCCCAACCACGCAATATAAGAAATAGCTAGAGATAATACATATATCCCAAATAAAATTCAAATCCAACAATATACCTACCAAATACATAATCATATCTCCTCTCAATAAACTAAATATAAGTCTACTAAAATAATATATCAGTCTAATAAAAAAAATACTAAAAATACCAAAATACTCGACACCGTGGGATTGGTAACTAGATCCTTCTGGGCTCCAAGTAATGCAACTACCGACTATCTGAAACAGAATTAGATGTAAGGAATGACGAATTCGAGTGAACTCTGTGGATAATCAGATAGATAAACGCATGACATATAAAAAGATAACAAACAAGTAGAAGTAACGGTATACAATCTCCGAAACAGAATAACATATATAAATGTGTAAAACTGAATAAAAGTACAATAATAATTCATATATGTATGTTAAACAAATACAACAATTATAGCTCAAACAAATATAGCAAACAATAAAAAATGCACGATGCAATAAATGCACATGATGCAATGACATGTGTCACTCCTGACGTCAGTCCAATAACCATCACATCACATTCGTAAGATCAATGCACTAAATGCACATAATGTAATGACATGTGTCACCCCTAACGTCAGTCCAACCACCATCACATCACATCTGTGAGGCCAAATAGGGCTGTGACAACTGTACGCCCAATAACTACAACTACTATAAGTGGTTGAGTAAACAGAATGCCAGGGAGAACAACCTCAATCTCGGACCCCAAGAAAAAGAAAGAGCATAACCGTTCTATATCAAAAACCCCAGAAGGAGCGCAACCACTCTAATACCCAAAAATAAGGAAGAACAACCTCTAACTTCAAGAACCAAGGGGAGCACAACCGCTCTAGTACCCTACGAGGGAGTTTACCCACTCTACTTATCCCTTCTAAATAACGAAGAGAGTGTCATTACCTGCTAGAACTTCAGCAACTACCACTACCCCTGAGTGGTTGTGTGTAGCATAACAGGACGACTATTTGCATTCTGACAATTACTACTACCCCGAATGGTTAAGTGGGTGGACCACTGATGGACCCGAACTAGGTGTTACGAATGTGGGTCTCAAAATTTAGATGTGTGTAAAGTTGGAAACCCTTTTTATTATCAAATATGAAAACGTAGTAAAGGGGTCACATGTCGTATTTTTCCTAGGGCTAGTTGAGGGTGTTTGATTTGAGCTCGAGTTTATGTGTCGTTGATATTTTTAGGTTTCAAATAATATCTGGGTTTGGTTTGCAATTCAGAAATGAAAACACAAGGAAAAGAAAGAAAACTTGACTATGGAACTTAACAAGTGATAGCAAGTTATAACTCAACCAATGAACAACTCAATCAAGGCACTTAAACAATTTTGGAAAACAAATCTGATTTTAAATGCAAAACAAATGCTAAGCAAAAGAAGCAACACAATAGCCGAATTTCGATTGAACTAATACAAGAACTTCAAAACCCAAATTGCAACAATGAAATCGAATTTTGATACAACTTGATACACAAAGAAAGAAATCTGCCTTACTAGAAGGAGGTTGGTGTGCAAAAACTGATACTAAGTGCAAGAGCTACACATGGCAGTTCAGAAATGAAGCTGATTGATTATGTTTGGCAAGCAAAACTGTCAGTGAGGTTCTACTGAAATGAAGGAAACAATGCAACAATCAAACAAAGGGCGAACAATTCGGAAATTTCTTGATGCAGAAACTGATTGCAGGAATGCAGAAAAGAAACGACAGATCAAATGCAAGAACAAACAAAACAAGGCAAGTGAGATCAAGTGCTTGAAATTAGCTGCAAAAGTGACAAACCGAAAACTGCAGAAATGGATCTGACCAATTCAGAAACAACTAGATGAAGACATGAACTCAGAAATGCAGAAATGAGTGTAAAGGTGCAGCAGCAACTCGAATTCAGAAACAAGCAAATGCAAGCTGCATTCGAGTTCACTACTCTAAAATTCAGAGAAGCGTAAAAGAGGCTAATGTTCACTTGGCACGAAACTCAGAAGCTACAACTAAAAGGAAACTTGCAGACTTAATGCTAAAAACTTGCGGAAATGGACACTAATGCGCAACAATTCGAATGGAAATCAAGACAGCTCGAGCTGAACTCAATGACAGAGCTAGTATTCAGAAAAGGGCTAGGAAAATTTATGTCTACTTGATACTAACTTCAGCACACTTAAACTAAAACAATTTCAACAATGGAACTGAAATTGATACGCAAGGAGTCCAAAATTGATATGCAACAATAACTAAATGGAGAAAACACATTGAGATTGAATGAAATTGTTTACTAAACAAACAACTAACTCATTACTTGCAGAATTAAACCCTAACTAAGAATGGAACAATTCAGAAAATGAAATTGAAACAACTGATGCAGAAATTCAGACTGAAGTTGCGGCAGAAATGAAATTACAGCTAACAAAGTGGAAATTCACTAAATAAACTAAGCCTCAATCACTCCCTTAGCTCAAGTACTCCTTGCTCGTCACACAAGGGTGAGCCTCGAACCCCTAAGCTCAACAAATCAATGGAAAAATAGTCTCTGCGAATCAATCCAGCTTCCACTCTGATCCAAGCTGAAAACCCATTCGATTTCCTTAATCTAGCCTTGTCCAATCACGCTGATGGTGTGGGGATGAACCGAGCACTCCAGAGAACCCCTCCAGATAGCTCAGATGGATGAAGGATGGAACAAAACCAAGACCACGGCGATCAATGGCAAAACCGAGGAAACCCTCACTCGGCTCTATTTTTGGCCAATTCGGAGCTGGAATCTTCACGGCAACAGCTTCTCAAGGATCTAGAACATGATCTAATGGAGGAATTGAGGTGGTCGCGCCCTTGGATTGAAGAAAATTGAAGAACATATGAAGAACTATCGAAGAAGACGAAGGTAGCGGCGAAGACGCGACAAGCTGCAATGGGGAGGAATTTTTGATTAAATACTTTGAAATGAACGGCCCAGATTGTTCAGGTCAAATCCAACGGTTGATCTTTGTCCGATCTGAGCCAAACTTTGATGATGTTGATCAAGGGTCAGGATCTGCCTCCTAGTAGCTCGGATCCACCAGATTTACAATGGATGGCCCAGATCAACCTAATCTTTGAATGGACAGTCTAGAGCCCTCTGAGCTTGATCCAACGGTTGAACGATCTCTGATTTGGATGAAAATCTCAGATCTTGACCTGAGTGCTTGATCAGCCTTAACCCTAGCTCGGATCGCCTCAAAGGTTCTCAGATGGCTTAGATCTAGCCGTTTTTGAATCGGACGACCCAGATTAATCTGAAGCTTGATCACTCGATCCGGGTCCACTTCCGACTCAAGTTTGACCCAGCATGCCCTAGGTCCATGATCCTTTCATGCCTACAAAAATAGATCAAAAATTTAGTGGAAAAATAATTCAAATGTATAGAGATTTACAATTAAGTCCAAAATAGCAGTAATTTCTAGAACCTAGAATAAATGCAAGATTAAGAAAATAAAATATGGGTCAAACTTGGATTTTGGCAACTAAAATGATCAACAAAATGATACCTATCAAGCAGCTAGCTCAGAGGGAAGCTGCTCCGCTGACCCCCATTCAACTATCGCCTCCCCTCATCCTTGCTGCAGATCCAACCGCTGACCAAGAGCCCGAGGGCGTGGACGACCAGCCCCTAATCCTTGGCGCAGACGGGCACGGGAGTCGGCCCCTGAGCCTGCACCACCGACTGCCAACCCTACCGAGGCCTCTACCAGCCGACCCCAGAAGAAGCGGAAGAAGAAAAGGCCAGCGGCCGGGTCATCCGTACCCCCACCACCTCCGACTCAGGCATCACCGGGGGATTCAGACTCTCACCATTCGTGAGATCAGCTTGGACACCCCTCGATGCACCTCCTACTGCCCTCGCTTGCTGACCCTATGATGAGTTTGGAGGTGTCGAGTGGCGTGGCGCCTGATTGGACGCAAGAGATCCATCTGGATGGGCCACTCTCCGACCATTTTCTTCAGGGCCTCCGGGAATGCAATTACCGAGGCCCAAGCGTCCGGGCCAACACGTTTATGTCGGAGGCCACTCAGGTATGTTAACCAAATATATGTTGGGGCAATCAGCCCAAGTATGATTGGGAGGATCATGGGTTTTGATGTGTGTGTCAATATGATTAAGTTAGGGTTTTGTGTTGATCTAATATGTGTATGTGAGTATGTTGGTTTGCAGGATACACATAGACTTGGTTGGACGTCTTCAGGTACGATGAAGGGTGGCATGGAGGCAAGCCGTGGGCTTGTGTGCGCGTCCGAGGGACAATGGACAAAGCAGGGACGATGAACCGAGGGAAGTGGACTTCGAGGCGTACGTGAAGGATGGCATGGAGGCAACCCGAGGACTTGTGTGTGCATCTGAGGGAAGAGGGCCAAAGTGTTAGTATTGTGAGAGAAGTGTCCTAAGGCAATCGTCTTATGAATGTAATCATTTATTTGAATAAATGAATATTCACTATTTGAGTATACATGTTTGTGTATTTGTTTGAGATCTTAAACTCATTTACTGAATGTCCGCAATACAATTCACAGCATGAGAGAATTTGTGATGAATTCACAACTAGTGATTATCTCTACATGTGCAATTGTGAAGTATTGAAATTGTCCCTAGTCGATGAATTGATAAATACGGACACTATCAATTCTGTTGAGACTAGCATGGGTTATTCTCTAATCAGCTGATTCTCACTGGCTGGTGACATTGGGATGTCCGAAGATAAACATGAATGCTAGTTAAGGGAACTAGTTCATTGGAGTGACTGGCTGTAAAACTTCATATGGTAATCTACATATAGATATGTCAATGAAGTTCTTACTACAGCTTAAGTGCGATGTTCCTTTGACTTGCGATGTTCAAGTCATCTTGGTCATGGAGACTTATACTTTAACATCTTAAGCAAGCATCTCTAAGGAGGTATGGACCCAGGATGGTTGGGTATAAGCCGAAGTGCCCGAAGATGTTTGAACAGCCTACAAAGGATTCACCACTCCTTGCGAGGAGATGTATACCCAAGGCCTATCGTCGGATTGTTACTCGAAGCCTCTGGCCAGAGCATCACATGTTCAGAGTATGAATCTCTCAGAAACATGAGAGTAACTAGAATCCGTAGGACGAGAAAAATATTGCTTGGGCTAGGTGTGACGTAGTCAGCCTAGTGGGGACTGACACACATAGACCGTGTCCTGAACCAAGTGGGTATAAGATGGTGAAGGGAATGGGGCACGATTCATTATAGCTGCTGAAGGGTTTCAGAATAATTTCTGAGGTCAACCGTTGATCTTTCGATTAATTGGGGATCATGATGTACTACTAGGTGCCACTCATGATCGTTCTATAATTGGTTAATTATAGATGGACAACATAAATCGAAAGCCTATTTAGTCACACGCACTACGAATAATCTGAGGGATTTAAAACGAGTTGAAAATTGGATTTTCCGATCAAGAGAGATAAGTCGAATCTGAATTTTTCAGAGACGCATCGGAAGCATAAAATGGCTAAGTCTTTTGAAGACTTATTGGACGAATTAAATGAGTTTAATTCGTATGGTATAGGCTTGGGTTTGGCCGGCCAAAGAGGGTCCCCACCCTCTTTGTTTGGCCGACCACATTAAAAGGGGAGAACCAAATTGTTTGGTTCAAATTATAAAATAAACCGAGCGTGATTTGTTTTATAAAATTATGGATAATATATATATATATATATTTTTATAAACCGAAGTTTGGTTTATTATTTTCATGGAAATTAAAATAAACTTTGAATAGTTTATTTTATTTTATAAAATCAATTATGAATTAATTTTTCCATGATAAGAAAAATTTATATAATAAATTTCTTGTGAAAATTTATTCCATAATAAAAAGGGAGACATGGTTGTTTTTATTATAAATTAAATTATGATAAAAACTTGGCATGATGGAATAATTCATAGAAAAATTTATATGATAAATTTCTTATGAAAATTTATTCCATAAAAAGGAGACTTGGCGATTGAGAGGCTACTATATAAAGGAACCAAGGCAAGGCTTGGAAATCAATCTAAGAGATCAAGGAATAAGCCCTCTCTCTCTCCCTCTCTCTCTCTCTCCCTCCTCTAGTGCCGCCGGCCCTAGAGGCACTCCCTTTGTTGCCGTGAGCTTCATCCACCGAGCAGCTACCGTGAGAAGAAGAAGAAGCGGGTGCAACTCCTTCCTCCCCGGAATCTTGATTCCGTTCTTCGTCTGGTGGTTAGTCTTCCCAACTCTCTCTCTTGGTATTCTTGTCATGCCTTTGGAGAATCTAGTAGTTCTTGTCGGCACGAAACTCGTGGCTTTGCGAAGTCATCCCGAAGAAAACTCGGCGTGGACGCGAATAGAGACGGAGCTTCTAAGGGATGCTTACGGTTGGATCTCATCCCTTCCTTCGAGTTACGCGAGGTAATAAGTAAATTAGTTTACTTTCTGCAAAATTTTAAATGTATGATCATGTCTACACAATATAAGGTTGCATGCTTAGATGTGTGGTTAAATAATTTGAGAAATTATTTATGCTAAATCTTCCGCTGCACGTAATTAATTTTAAAATTATGAACCCGCATCCGTGTCAACATGCACCCGGTCCCAACACAAAGTCAAAGAGGGCTTGAAGGCAACAGGTCGAGGCTGCTGGAGCAGGAACGATGAGATGAGGGAAGCGGACTTCAAGGCATGCGTGAAGGATGGCATGGAGGCAAGCCGAGGGCTTGTGTGCGCATCTGAGGGACGGGAGCCAAAGTCGAAGAGGGCTTGAAGACAACAGATCGAGGTTGCTAGATGAAGAGTAAACTAGGACGTGAGGTTCTGAGTGCTGAGGGAATTGTACTCGAGGGGCGCTAAGTTGTGAGGGTTCGAGTGCTGAGAGAAATGTACTCGGGAAGGGTAACCCTAGACTTAGGCAGTGGACCAGTCGACTGATAGGGTTCACAGAAAGATCAGTCGACTGGTCCAGGACCAGTCGACTGATGGTGGCCAGAATTTGAATTGCCATTCGAATTCGACCAGTCGACTGGTAACGGTCATATCAGCCTTGAGCTCTATTTAAGGGAGCTCGTTTATAGTTATTTCTCCTTGGCGAAACTAGCTTGGTTAGAGCTTGTTAGTAGCCTAGTATTGCTCAGTGATTGTCCAAGGTTTGTGGCCAAATTTCTCCACCCACAAGCAGCGACAAGAGCTAACCGGAGGTGCTCCGGGGAATCATCCACCGAAGGATCAGGATCGTCCACCTTACGGACAACCATGGAGTAGGAGTTTCATCTCCGAACTACGTAAATAGGTGTGTCTTTCTTGTGTATTAGGTTTTAGTTTTGTTATTTCGCTTGCGCACTAACTATTGTAGGAAGACAAGATCGAAAAGTTGCTATTCACCCTCCCCCCCCCCCACTCTACCAAACTGTAAGATCCTAACAAGTGGTATCAGAGCGAAGGTTCGCTCATCTACGGACTAACCGCCGAGAGAGTAAAAAGCTAGAGGAGATGACGGTTGAAGAAAAGTTGGGTGATGACATCAACGTTCCACCTCTCTATGATCGCAAGGATTTCGACTATTGGAGGATGCAGACAAAGACTTGATTCGGCATCGATTGGAACTACATGATTGCGCTTGAAGATCCATTTGAAGCTCCAAGGGATAAGCATGGGAAAAAGCTCCAGCCAAGATATTGGAATAAGAAGCAACAAGCACAATCGAAGGCAAACGAAACGGTAATTTCAATTTTACTTAGTATTTTGCCTAATGAAATAATTAGTGGTGTAGGTGAATACAAAAGTGCACATGAGTTATGGAATAAGATGGTAGCATTCCATAAAAACCCTACACAAGCTCAATTAGTAGAAGAGCTCAAGGAAACGAGCTCAATGGTCCAAGAAGAGGAGAAGGACCAATCGGATAAAGAAAGAAGTTCAACATCCAAAGAAGAGGAAAAAGAGGAAAAAGAGGAAGAGGCATCCATCTCTTCAAGTGAAGTGGCACAAGAAAGTGAAAGATCATCCACATCATCAAGGGAAGAAGAAGAGGTCTCCACTTCAAGGATTGAGGGGGAGGAGAGACCACCCTTAATACCGGAGCAAGAAGAAGCATCTACCTCCACAAAAGAAAAGTCCAAAGATCACATCATTTGCTTTGGGTGCAACAAGAAAGGACACTACAAGGACAAGTGTCTGTTAGGTAAAAAGGAGGTAAACCCTAAACCCGAATCAATTCATTTAAAATCTAACATGGGTTGTAGGGAAAAGAAGGAGAAAAAGCACATTAGATGCTTCACATGTGGAGAGCTAGGGCACTATCACACCAAATGTCCAAGAAAAGGAGAGCTCAAGAAATTGGAACATTTGAGAAAATGGGAGAAGGAGGAAAAGAAGAAAAGCTCACATCAAGGGGGAGCTACAAGGGTAAGGGAGGTAATCCCTAATCCTAAGCATGTTTCAAATTCCTCTATGTATGCTAAAAATAATGAAAAATGCTTGCCTATGCTTAATTTTGGATTTAAATATTATGATAGAAATAAGGTTAACGTTATATCCCAAAATCCAAAGGAACACATGTATCATGATAAATCTAGGAGTGTTAAACCTAAGAATCAAGGCATTAATCCTAAGAAAGGGTGACATATGCCTAGACAAATGGGTAGATCTAGGAATGTCCAAGATGGACCTAGTGATGCTAAGGTTAAGAACCTAGAAAGGGAAAATCAAACTTTGAGGGCAAAGCTTGATAAATTAGAGAAAAACCTAGATAGACTCATTAGGGGATCCAAGGGGTTAGGCATGATGTTGGGGAGTCAAGAACCCAAAAATGATAGATCGGGTCTAGGATATCAACCTATGAGGTCAAATGGTAGTAGAAAGTCATTTACAAGGATGTCATATGATTATAGCAAAGGGAAGGCCAAAATTTGCAAGGAAAAGTCATTTAGAAGGGAGAAGAAGAACTTAACCAAGGAAAAAGTATACAAGGTTAAGAGAGTTAAAGTTGTAGGTCAAGAAGCACCGGAGGTACACCGGTGTGATCTTGCCTTTATAGATGAGTCACCTAGGGAGGTGACTAAGGGTAAGAGCTCTAGGAGTCAAGATGGGATCCATGGCCAATGGATCTCAGGGGAATTTCTCCAAGAAGACTAGATGGACTGGAATATGTGCCAAAGGATTTGGAAGACTCACTTAAGCCTTAATCCTAAGGAGTTGGCACATCAAGAGGGAGTTTTATGGATGAAAAGATGGAATGAGACTATATTGCATGGAAATTGATTTTCAATGAGTAGATGTCATATAAATCAATGCTAGGGATGCATTGTGGTAGAGAATGAGAAGATACATCAAGAAGAGATCGAAACTAGGACTTTAGGCCAAGGATGAATTGAACAAATTAGAGAATTTTGAATTTCATGTCAAACTTGGGATTGGAAATAAATTTACTTGTAAACATATTTTTTCCAAGTAGACATAGGTGTTACAAATCTCTCCACGAAATTTCAGAATTTTTAGAGATTTGTAAAATTAGTTATTCATTTCTGAAGTTAGGACAGAAAGATTGAAATTAGGGTACCAGTCGACTGATTCAGGATTAGTCAACTGGTCTAGTTCAACTCAGAAACTAGAATTTCTAAGGCATCAGTAACTGATCCCCAATCAGTCGACTGACCCAGGGGTAGTCGACTGATCTGTGATTTATTTAAAAGGAATAACCGCGCGAGGGTGGCCTAACCTAGGGTTTCAGTGCTATCCCCTGTGAGTTTTCATCTCCCTCGACCTCCCCTTCTACTCCAAGCGTTCTCAAGGTCTTGAAATCACATTCCTAGTCTTCCTCCAACTCAGATCTAGATCTAGGGCAAGAAGAGCATCTTCATTGAGTTAATCTTCATCAACTTCCACCATGCAACGAGCAGGGAAAAGGTGATGAGTTGTTTGCCTCACTTCTCACAATTAATTCATGATTTATGGCTAACTCTCTCCTTTTGCATGTTTTTCTTGGTTTTACTCTCCATTTGGGTCATTATTGATGCATGCATGGGTAAATTGCATTTTAGAGTTGTCCAAAAGAGAAGGATGGGTGAGGGTCATCCCAACAGCGTTCTGCAGATCCTGAGGCACCTCGATTCCGTTCTGAGGAATGCCGGTGAAGATTTTCAAGTACTGACTTTGTACTAATGAATTGTAGGTATCTCAACCGGTCATATTTCCAAGAAAAGACCCCCATATTGTTGAGCTGATCACTCATTTTGGGTTAGAACAGTTAGTCTATTGTCAGCACTATGTTAACATTGATCTGTGCTAAGAGTTTTATGTTAATCTCACATGCATTAGTCCCGATAATGGGACTTATGAGTCCATGGTAGCAGGAGTTACCATCCCCTTTACACATGTAGTATTAGGGTCATTTTTAGGGTGTAGAGTCTCCAACAACCCCTTTACATGTTTTCCTAAAGTCACTGAGCCTTTGACCTTGCCAAATGTCACTGTTGATCAAGTTCATCATTATTATTTCAATAATAATCCTCGTCCTCTTCTAGATCGTATCTTCGAAGCTAAGCGCATGACTCCAGTCAACAACGTATTATACAAAATTGTCTTAGATTGCATTTTACCGATTGTCACCGAGGGAAGGTCGAAGATTCGACTGCCTCACTTGGTAATGATGTATGTCTTAGAGAGGAGATTGGATATTGATATCACCTTGCACGTATTTGCATCCATGGTCCATTTTTCGCATAGTGGCAATACAAAGATCTACATGTCGTTTGGTCATGTTTTGACCGAATTCTTTAAGTCCAGAGGTATTTGCACTACTAGAGGTCAGGTGCATCGTCTGTCCAAGGATTATAATCAGATCGGTTCACGACAGTTATCCTTGGCGGGGATTGAGTGCCAGCAGGGGTGATGGTCTGGCGCCAGCGTCCTGCTTCTTCCAGTTCAGATGATGAGGAGTCTGCTGCTGCTACTGCTGGGGTTACACATGAGGAGCAGTTCTCCCTACTGCAGTCAGAGGTACATGGTCTTAGGGAGGACTTTCAGACGTTTTAACAGTGGCAGGTTGACATCCAGGGGGAGGTGCACGGGCTCACGGAGAACTTTCAAAGGTTCCAGCTGTGCCAGGATGAGATGTATGCGATGATGCAACAGTGGAACCTCATATATCAGCCTCCTACTCCTCCTCCTCTAGGCGATGACATGTAGTGCAGATTGATTTGATGATGCTAGTGTTGAGAGTGCGTAGCTTGGGTTTTATATTTTATCTCTCAAACACTTAATTTGGTATTGTAATGTTTGAAAACTTCGGGGTTATGGCCCTTGTGACATTATTTATTCCTTAGTATGGCTTTACATGACACTTCTATTGATGCTTTAATATTGCTTATATGAGTTTTCAATTCATAACTTGATATTGCTCATATGGAATGATGTTATCTTGCTATTATGGGCATAGGAAAATTTTCATATATGTATATCTATCAATAGATAAGGGATGAAAAGGGGGAGGTTTCATCATGTGTTTTATCTTGGAAAATTATATGAAGAGAAGGGGGAGATTTGAAAATAATTCTATGTTTTAAATGGTATAGAATATGCTTGGCAAACACATAGATTCAAATTTAGGATAGAAAGTTGATACAAAATGAAGCATTTTCAAAGAATTAAAGTTTTTGTCAAAAGTCAAGCATATTTGGTATTTTTCACGAAACTATATTTTTCAAAGGTAGAATATATCTTAACAAATATGCTTGCAAAATTTCAGATTTTCTCGAATTTTATGGAATTTTCTAGGGGTTTCTGAATTTCGGCTGGGAAATTCAGTTTGGAGTGTATCAGTCGACTGCCACTGGGGCAGTTGACTGATCATTCTGTGGGTTTGTGAATTGTAGGGACCAGTCGACTGATGCAGGAGCAGTCGACTGGTAATGCTGGGTTCTGATTTCTAGGGGGTTTTCAGAAATGGAAAAATATTCTCATTGACACTAGGGTTAGGATTGCTTGGGATAATCTTTTTGATGGTGTCAAAGGGGGAGAACTTGTGGTTTTTAGTTAGGTTTAACTTAATTTGGTGTTGAGAGAAATTAAAAATTATGTGGAGGGCATAGGTTAAGGGGGAGGGCATGTTTATGTCTCTTAATGTGCTATGCCTTTAATTTTCAATTGTTATTGTTGTTTTTGCACCTAACTTAAACATATTGTCACACATCAAAAAGGGGGAAATTGTTGGGGCAATCGGCCCAAGTATGATCGGGAAGATCATGGGTTTTGATGTGTATGTCAATATGATTAAGTTAGGGTTTTATGTTGATCTAATATGTGTATGTGAGTGTGCAGGTTTGCAGGATACACATAGACCTGGTTGGACGTCTTCGGGTACGGTGAAGGGTGGCATGGAGGCAAGTCGTGGGCTTGTGTGCGCATCCGAGGGACCATGGACAAAGCAGGGACAATGAGCCGAGGGAAGCAGACTTCTAGGCGTATGTGAAGGATGGCATGGAGGCAAGCCGAGGGCTTGTGTGCGCATCTGAGGGACGAGGGCCAAAGTCGAAGAGGGCTAGAAGGCAATAGGTCGAGGCTGCTGGAGCAGGAACGATGAGCTGAGGGAAGCGGACTTCGAGGCATGCGTGAAGGATGGCATGGAGACAAGTCGAGGGATTGTGTGCGCATCTGAGGGATGGGACCCAAAGTCGAAGAGAGCTTGAAGGCAACAGATCGAAACTGTTGGATGAAGAGTCAACTAGGTCATGAGATTCCGAGTGCTGAGGGAATTGTACTCGGGGGGGCTAAGTCGTGAGGGTTCGAGTGCTGAGGGAAATGTACTCGGGAAGGGTAACCTTAGACTTAGGCAGTGGACCAGTCGACTGGTGAGGGACCAGTCGACTGATAGGGTTCACAGAAAGATCAGTCAACTGGTCCAGGACCAGTCGACTGATGGTGGCCAGAATTTGAATTGTCATTCGAATTTGACTAGTCGACTGGTGATAACTAGCATTTTATGTCATTATATTTGCTCATTTAATTAGCATTTGTTATCCACTCGTACGTTTAAATCATGTTTATGTCATATTTTACGATTAGGATCTATTTTTGGAGCTCATTATAATTTCCTCTAAATTTTGGCATTATTTCATGATTTTTGTAGGGAATTAAAAATGAACCTTGGACCAAGGCTTGGATCAAAGTAATTGGACCCATGGTCTAATTTGAAGGCTTGGTTCAATTCAAATGGAGATGGTTTATTTCATCCAACCCTTATTGGATTCGGAACTAAATTTTCTTACTTCTACCTCCTACCCAAAAACCCAACAACCCAATAAGAAACTTGGCCCTTTCTTTCCTCACGCAAGCTTCATTGGGGGAGAAAAAGGGATGGGCTGGAAAGAGTTGGGCCGAACAGGCCGAATGAACACAAAGGCAGAAATGGGCTTGGGTTGAATGGAATGGACACAAGGGCGGCCGAACACAGAGTAGAAAACCATCTCTCCATCCGCGACAACTGGATCTCCCTCTCCACCATCTTCGACCTTCGCCATCAACTCCACCAAGGCGGGTGGTTCTTCTCTCCACCTCGCTGCCGCCGGCCGGCCGATCATCCACCCTCTCCGTCTCTTATCTTCCATCTTCCACCAAGGAACCATAGCCACCATCATCTTCTTCCTTCCATCTCCCCATCCCGACGCCGACTGATCGGGAACCCTAGATTCCAGCGCACTCGACTCTACCTCCCTCTCGATCCCTCTCGGCAAACACAAGGCAAACCCTAGAGGCACCGACCAGACCTTCGCCCTTATCTCCTTCTCCACACCATCAACCTCTCCATCTTCCCTTCCACTTCATTTCTTTTCATCATCCGCGAACCCTAGCTCCTCACTTTCACACCTTTCTTCTCCACTTCACAGCCCTTCTTCACAGCCGACCAGCAGCTACTCACAGCCTCCGGCCAGCAGCTTTCATAGCTCTTCCGGCAGCCCCTTCATCATCCAGCGATTCCTCCAGTCTTCAGCTTTGGTTGTTGTGTTAATAGTTGGATGTTTATGTTAATTGGTGAATGATTGTATTTGATGGATCCCCTCATGTTTCAATTTGCATGTACTTGGGTCATTTTGCTTGATGCTCATTATGTGTTTGATGGAATTCCCAAATCATTCGTGTTACTTGGATTGTTGCATTTGAGTTCGTTAAATTCTTGCACTGCTTTGTTAATTGAATGCTTCATGTTTTCCTTACGTTCTTGTACTTGATTTGGATGCAATAGGTTAGGTCAGATTAGATTTCTTTAATGTTGTAGGTTTTGCTCCATGTTTAGTTTTGTTGATGCTTTATTTCAAGTTGCCCTTTTCTTTTTTGCAATTGTAGTTAGGTTAAATTAGATTTCCTTACTTGCATTGTCTTTCATTAATTAGAACTAGATTTCATACTTGCTTTGATATTTTATTCTGTAGTCTTAGCTTTCAAATCCAAACCCCAATTTCATATCCAAAATCCAAAAGCAATAACTTGGAATCCTAGGATTATTAACCTACCATTACATTCCTTGAGAGAGACGACTCAAGTTACTCATACTACATTAGTTTAGAGGAGTTCGACACTTTAATTGTATTTGATACTTGTGGTACGACACGCGTGGTTATCAACTGGTAATGGACCAGTCGACTGGTAACGGTCATATCAGCCTCGTGCTCTATTTAAGGGAGCTCGTTTATGGTTGTTTCTCCTTGGTGAAACTATCTTGGTTAGAGCATGTTAGTAGCCTAGTATTGCTCAGTGATTGTCCAAGGTTTGTGGCGAAGTTTCTCCACCCACAAGGAACGACAAGAGCTAGCCGGAGCTACTCCGGGGAATCATCCACCGAAGGATTGGGATCGTCCACCTTACGGACAGCCGCGGAGTAGGAGTTTCATCTCCGAACCATGTAAATAGGTGTGTCTTTCTTGTGTGTTAGGTTTTAGCTTTGGTATTTCACTTGCGCACTAACCATTGTAGGAAGACAAAATCGAAAAAGTTGTTATTCACCCCCCCTCTAGCAAAAGGTAAGATCCTAACAATATGTTTGTTCCTTTTCTTATGCTTTAGCTCGGTACTAATGACGCATTTCTATGCCTTACAACTTTGGGGCTCGTGTTACAGCATGTCTATGACCATGCTGACACACTCCAAGGCCTGACGGCGAGCCGAGCGGTGAGTGGAGGACATGGAAGCCCGACTCCGCCATACTCAGTTGACCTCCGATGAAGCCTCCCTCAATGGGCTAAGGGCCGAGGTCATTGCTCTACAAGACCGACTGGCCCCACTCGGAGGAACAGATGGAGGTTTCCAAGGCTTAGATGACTTGGCGGATACGGCGGTCGCCCAAGCTCTCCTCCGAGTCTCTCAGGTCGAGCATACGGAGACCAAGGCTTGGGCACTCAACGACAAGGAGCAGAAGAGGCTAAAGAAGACGCGGGCGAAGCTCCACAAGGCAACCCGGTCTTCCGAGTCCCTGCGATCCAAGTTGGAGGCCAAGGAGCAAGAGGTCGGCTCTCTAGCAAGCCAGTTGGCCAGTCGGGACGCCAAGCTCCATGCCCAGGCTAAGGAGCTGAGCCAACTCTGCGGGCAACAGTCTACCTAGGAGGCAGCCCAGTCGGAGCTCGAAGAGCTCCGGGCCTATAAGGCGGCGAGGTGACTTGGTGGGATGCTCAGTGGGTGGAGTACTTAAACTCCATGGACTTCAGTCGTGAGTTATCCCAGAGGTTGCGGCCCCTGCTTAAGCAACAACTGCTCAGCACGTTCGAGCAAAACTTAGGCAAGGGAGCACCTTCCGCCCGATCTCTCGGTCAACACCGTTAAGCTATCCGGGATGACCCAATAGATGCAGGAGGCCTTCCGACCCTTCGATTGAGGGTCGGAGTTTTATTTTCTTTTTTGTATATCCTGTAGAGGCTCTACCTCAATTTTGTAATGAACGGCATGAATGCAATTTACTTTTTTCCTCTGTGTTGTTATGTGCACTTGTTATCTCTTTTATTTCTTTCGTTTCTAAGTGTTGGCGGCTCGGGCGGGTACCCGAGTCCTCTCCGTACTTCATTTTGGCGAGGTTGACTTGGCTAA
Organism: Boesenbergia rotunda; assembly: GCA_024364735.1. Lineage (NCBI taxonomy): Eukaryota > Viridiplantae > Streptophyta > Magnoliopsida > Zingiberales > Zingiberaceae > Boesenbergia > Boesenbergia rotunda. The sequence goes on from JAGFNQ010006093.1 coordinate 30,322, forward strand.
CTCGGCCAAGGAATGCGGACCTCGATTAGGTTAAGCTAAGGACTAGCCTTCACGTTGTATACTCGCTCGGGGGATTGAACACGCCCGGTTGGATCGCATTTAAACGTAGACTGTCATGTATTCGCCTGAGTCCCGTATGGGATCGCTCGCTCGGGAGGCGAGGTTTATGCAATTGACCAGCCCGACCTAGGGGAGCGTGGGTCACCACGCGCCCGGTCGAGGAGCTCGGCCAAGTATGATCTCGTTGGCCTAGAAGGCTAAATTTAGATGCTCGGTCGGCTAGACCCCAGGGAGCGTGGGTCACCATGCGTCCAGACTGGGAGCCGAGGCGAGGGTGTGTGGGAGCATGCCCACTTATAACTCGCTTAGAGGTGAGAGTCTGGACACTCGATCGGATAGATCCTAGGGAGTGTGGGTCGCCACGCGTCCAGACTGGGAGCAGAGCCGAGGGGTCCATGGGAGCATGCCCACTTATAACTTGCTCGAAGGTGAGAGTCTGGACACTCGGTCAGATAGATCCCAGGGAGCATGGGTCGCCACGCATCCGAACTGGGAGCCGAGCTGAGGGGTGCGTGGGACCATGCCCACTTATAGATCGCTCGAAGGCAAGAGTCTGGAGTGCCTGCAAGTTGACCAAGAACCTCATCCTTCAACTATCATTACTGAGTTTCGAAGTACAACTACCTCATAGGCCTCACTCTGCCTCTCGATATGGTTGGAGATGAATAGCCAGGGTCGATCCAGTTTCTTTCCTTGCTCGTTCTCTTAGTAGTATGCTCCGAAGCCAACTTCTAAACAACCTTGAAGGGTCCTCCCCATTGAGGCTTTAGCTTACTGACGTCCCCGACCGGCTTGATTCTTTTCCAGACGAGGTCCCCGACCTGGAATGCCCTCGGCAACACCTTTCGATTATACCTTGCTTCATTCTCTGGCGATAGGCAAACATCCGAGCGGCTGCCTTCTCTCGGATGTCCTCGACCAGGTCCAACTCCAGACGTCTCCTCTCTGAGTTATCTTCGTCATAGGCCTTCCGCCGATCAGACTCGCACCCGACTTCAACTAGCGCCACAACTCACCTTCGTAGACTAGCTGGAAGGGTGTGTGGCCTGTAGTTTCTTCGCGTGGTTCGCTGAGCCCACAGGATACTCGGCAGCTCGTCGACCCAGGTGCCTCCTTCATGGTCTAGCTTGGTCTTTAGGCCTCTCAAGATCTCCCGATTGGCCACTTCAGCCTGGCCATTGCTCTGCGGGTTATGCCATGGACGTGAAGGCCTG